>JAJOOO010007081.1:0-87628 GCA_029582685.1 Solanum piurae | reverse complement strand
GGGATAATGATGATGATGCGGTGAAGTTTGCTATATTGTTCTATATACATTCATTCATCCTTTCCGAAGAACCAACCACTACTGTTATTGATAGGAAATACTTTGATTTGGTTGAATCGGGCAGATACATTGACTACCCATGGGGTAAAAAGGTTTTTGACCTTCTGATTCTGCATTTGCACACTAAGATCAAACACGATGGGAAGTATTTCAGGTTGTATGGTTTCCAACTTGCTTTGCAAGTGTGGTTTTATGAATGCTGTTCAAATTTTGATGAGGAAATTGTTGTTAAGGTATCTCATCACATCCCTAGGATACTTAACTGGAAGACAAAAAAAGATTTCCCTCGTCTAAGCTATTTTGCTAAGGGCATGTTCAGAGACGACAACAATTCGATACACACTGTACAATTATATGTATAATATATTATCTGTATAAATATAGTACATATATAACTGTATAAATATAAAAATGTATAAATATATGTATCAGTTTGTGCTATAGAAAACTATATGTATAAATGTGCTCTATATTATTATTTATACAAGTTTTTGACAATGTATAAATATACCTATAAGTATGTGAAATGTATAAACATAAGCTCATTTGTATATATAAGCTTATAAATTGTATAATTATACATATAAGTTTGTCTAATGTATATATATATAAACTGTATATATGTTTTTACATTTGATTAAGGAAACATTTTGTATAATGAATATGTCAATATGAACATGTCTATATTTTGCAGCTTGTTTTTAAGAATATAACTCCAACTTCAATGGAACTCAAGATTCTTGAATTACCTCCTGAGTATGTTCAATCAGATCCATCTCCAACAGAACCAACAACTGCAAATGCTTTGGACGATGATTTTCAGGATCCTCCATGTCTTAATAAATAACAAGGGAAAAGAAAAAGTTGCTACTTGTTTGTCGCCTCCTAAGAAGAAATCAAGGCAGACAGTCACTCCTATTCAGAACAAGACAACACCTAGGGTCATTTCCAAGCAGCCTTGTTTAAGAAAGTCTCCCCGACGTGCCAATGTTGCAAAAAGACCTAAGTCACCACTTCCAAAGAGGCAGGCCAAAAAACATGCTAATGTTCCATCCTATACAGGCATTAAGCAAAATGTTGAGATTAAATCAAGTGTTGC
Organism: Solanum piurae; assembly: GCA_029582685.1. NCBI lineage: Eukaryota > Viridiplantae > Streptophyta > Magnoliopsida > Solanales > Solanaceae > Solanum > Solanum piurae. The sequence goes on along the minus strand of JAJOOO010007081.1, from coordinate 86,469 downwards.
TTTCGAAATACCATCCACCAGCAAGTCACATGATTTCAGTATATCGCGTGATGAGTTTAATCAATTCAAACTCTCGATATTAATTTTTTTAATTGTTTTTATTTATTAAAATTCTTTTTAATTTGTATATTTAGCGTTAAATTTACTTATATATGTCCAATTTCAGATGGAGAAACAGTTTACTGATTTAAGGAACAATGATTGTTGGGCTAAATGCTGGGCAAATTCATCTGGGCTTCTCTCAAGTCTCTCCAACAAAATGTTTAAAATGTAATTGCTTGATTGTCTTCGATGAAATTTCAGATAACATAATGGCAAAACTATCTTATTAGACATATATTCATATCATATATAGTAATTCTTTATATATATATTTTTAAATAATTACGTTTCTTACCATTAATTAAGAGTTTCTTACCATATATTGAGGAAGATACACCTAGATACATGTACTTTTGCTATCATATACACTAAATAGGGAGAGAGACGAGCGAAATGGGGAGAGAGGCAAGCGAGATAACCATGTATCCCAGATACATGTGATTCACACTAGATACATACTAGATACACGTATCTAGTATGTATCTAGTGTGAATCACATGTATATGAGATACTATATACATAGAAGAGTGGCGAGCTAGATGAGAGGGAGGTGAGCAGGATTTATTATGTATCCAGATGCATAACAAACTAAATATTGACCATGTTTAAAAACTAAAAAAATTATCATGGTCAGTTGAGGAGAAAGGAGGGAATTCAATCTTGGAAGATCATTTTCCTCCATGTGGGAAAATTGGTCGATCAATGAAATTATTCTATTTAGAGTAAGCTTAGAGGCAATATTGAACCTTTTAGAATAATACTTTCTTTCACTTTTATTTGTCCACCATCTAAAAACAAAAAAAATATTTTGTTTCACCAATCATTTTTCAAGTTCATTGAAACTATACACCAATTAAGAGAGTACACCACTCTTTTTGCCATATCAACGTCTAGGAAGGTAAAAAATATCAAATAAAAAAGTTTAAGAGAGTAGCTAAGACTACTGATAATTTAGGAAAATCTGAAGAAAATACGTTAAATTTAAAAGGATGTCTTGATATCATGTCTTTGTTATTTCTTAAGAAAAGTATAAAATTTATTACGGACAAGTAAAAGTGAACAAATAAAGTACATATTTTACCTTGGAATAAAATTTTATTAGTACAAATTTCAAATGTTTTTAATTAAAGATACAATAGAAGATCAAGAATATGATCATGTTGAGTTAACTAGTTAAAAGTAATAATTAAAATTCAGCATGGTCATCATTTGAGGAGAAAGGAGGGAATTCAATTTTGGAACCACATCTTCCTCCATGTGGGAAAATTGGGCAATCAATGAATTTTGATGCAGAAGAATCCACACAGAGGTAAACTTGGTATAATTGATGATTCCCTTGTGAATCAACATTGCACTCTATGAATGGTGTGTGTCCAACTCCTTCTTCAATTGCCTTTTTAATGCTTTCTACACTATAATGTTCTCCATTCCTTGGTTTAATCCCTAATTAATCAACACAAAATTAAGTTAGCATCTGAATTCTAATTAATATAACAACAATTCAGTGTAATTTCACAAGTGAATCTAAAGAAAATGGGGTGTATATATATATGCAGACCTTATCCCTATCTTTCTAAGGTAAAAATGTTGTTTCTGATAGACTATTATTCTAATTTATTATAAACATTGATAATATCTCTCTCACACACAGTATATCTTTTTATACATTGTATGGAAAGTTATAAGTTTAAGTAAACCATAGCTGAAAGGCTACATCCGTCCATGATCTCATATATCAGAAGGCTACCTATAGTTATCTTTTAAGTGACCTGACACTATGCAGATTATTTTACACGTCAGTGTATAGAAGCTAAACTCTGTAATATATATATTTACCTGCATTGTTAAGATTTTGAAGAAGGTTAGATTTGGTCTTGAAGTCAAGTGCAGTTTGGAAATAGGCATGTTGGGAAAGAGCTGAACAAGTGCCATGTTTTAGCCATTCATGACCCCAAAATCTCAAACCATCACTACTTGGGCATGCAAGTGATGGCCAATTCTTTTCCATTGTACTTATAAGATCTGAGAACTGCATATATACAACATACAAAAATATAAAATAATTAGCTTATTGCATGAGTTATTTGGTAATTAACTAAGCATGGTTTTATTGGAAAATGTTTGGATTAGAAACATTTCATATATACAACTCAATAAGACAAAGGGTGTGTTCGGTATGAAGGAAAATATTTTCACGAAAAACTTACCAATATATGCACATGATTTTGGCGATACTTATTTTACTAATATGGCTGAAATTTATAAAAACCTATACATCGATTATATATGTATATTATAGTTAAATATACAAAATTTATACATTTGCTGGCTATTTTGTTAACTAGATCACCCAACTATATTGGACTGTAATTACCCTTATTTACTCGTTCGATATTGGACTGTAATTACCCTTATTTACTCGTATTCGGTACGTAAGTAAAAATATTACTCCTAATTTCTAAAAGCATTTGAATATAATCTAGACAATTATTATGGAAGGTGGGGAGGACACGATCAATATGGAATGTAAGTTGTGAAACTTGTTTGTGTTCCTCGCTTCACTAACAAGTCACTTTCTTCATTTTAAGAAAATATTTTTCAAAATTTTGATCTATCAAACATGAAAAAATTAGAAAATATTTTCCAGACCCAAAATGACCACTTAGAAAGAACATTCGTAGAAGCAAATGCAATATCCCATCATGTCCAACAACCTAAAAACAAGAACAACTAAGCAAGGAATTAAACATGGGTTCTAAGCAACAAGTCTCAAGTCAAGAATTATACACTAACTTATTTATAAAATAAGTTATATAGACTTAAAATTTTATTAGTTACATAATCTTGAAGTAGAAATATAATTAATACGAGGAAAGAAAAACATTTCGTAGAAAAAAAATTATGCAAGTGGATGTATAAATCCATACCTAAAAACAAGAAGTCTAAGCAAGGAAACATGGGCACCAAAAAGTAGGAATAACATATTATACTTTTTGTCAAAAGAAAAAAGAAAATAAAAATTCATCTAAAACTTGACAACATGCATGAATATTAATTGGTCCGTCTCATATTAGTTTAGTATATACTTTATCCTTTTTTTCTCTCTCATATTAATGCACTCTAATTAATATTTATTTTCAAGAATAGTTAATATTAAAGATAATATGGTATAAAAATAATTAATTTTATTTTAATTTTGCAAAATTACAAGTATTGTGAGACAATTAATATGAGATGGAGAGAGTACTGTATAAGTAAATATTATTAAAGATAAACAAAGGAACTTTTGTACCTAAAGTAGAATTAATTAATTCAGTTTCATTTTGGCAGGTTTCAATCTCTTTTGTGATTAATCTAAAAGTTGAAAGAATCAACTTGGAAGTTACCCCTAGCAGTTCTTTAATCCTTTTCGTGATGAAGGATTAATTAAGACTAATTCTACGTTGTGATGGAATGATAAGTACTTCATTCTTAACCAAAGATCTCGTATTCGAGTCCCCCTAGGTACATATCAGAGTTGCCTTTGTTAGGAAGTGTTTTATCTGTCAATGTGAGACTTCCCGATGCGAATTCAAATTTAGTAGACTTCAATATGAATACCGAATACTCGATTGGGAATAAAAAAGAAAAATTAAGATTTATTCTGAAATGTCATCTTTGTATGTGTTGATATTATTTTAACTTCCGATAGGTCAAAGTACCTACATATGATTCTTCATGTTTAAGCCTATTATATGATTCTTCATGTTTTCTTAAAATAAAATCTACATTTTTATAAATAAACTAATATATATACGATTCTTCATATTTTCTTAAAATAAAATCTATATATTTAAAATTATGTGAAAAAAGTACTATACAAACAACATATATAGTTAATTAATTATTTTCAGATTTGACACAATTTTCCTTTTAGTTTATCAAAAAATTAAACAATCATATACTCTTAAACATAACGGGGATATACCATAAGAACAAGTCTAAAAATTATGGAATCGTTGCACAAATAGCCAATTAAATTCACTATTTCTTTTCCTAGCAGATATACATAGATTATACACACAAAAAAATTATATACTCTAGCAGGGAAGACTTTAACAATATATAAAAGACCCCATTTGTACAAGTTGAAAATGATATTGACATATACCTAATTATAATAATTTATTGCTTACTATAGCTAGACTACTTCAAAGCTAAAGTTTGAAAATTAATGTGAATATACCTCAGATTCATCCAAAGAGCTTTCCTTATCACAATTTTGTGGCCATTTTCCATTTTCGTAGTTTGGCCATAGACCATGGATACTAAAATCTTCATCAGGTTTTCCAGTAGTAGGATAGCAACAACTACGCCTCGTGTCACAATAAGACGCTGGCCACTACAATAATATCATAACAAACATTCTTAGATGATCTGATAGCATAAAAAATCCATTACAGTAATATCAACAACTTTCTTTCGTTTGAAAAATTGCATTGCATTGCAAACATAAAGGTCAATAGTTATTCCTGATGGACATTCCATTGGAATTCCCTTAAGAAAAGTTTTCATTGTAGTGGCAAAGGAATTTTTTTAAATTACTTTAGGTTAGAAGTTCGATAAATTGATGATTTTGTCATTGCTTGACGTATAGAAATTATAAACTCTTACTAGAGGACGTACCTGTTGAACAAAGTAGAAGAAATCAAAGTCTTGTGCTGCAACACAAAAAACTAACAAACATTGTACAACAATCAACAATGATTTTTGAGATTTCTTCATTTTCTAGTTTAATAATAATAATAATAATTTCTCCTACAATAAACTTTTGAATTTTCTTTTTGGGTGAGTAAAATAGAAAGATGGTATTTTTAGTTTGATATAGTTGTGTCTCAATTTATAGGCAAAATTAAGACAAGTCGTGAAGGAATATGCTGATAAGTATATGCCAACTAATTAATTGTGTAAAAAAAAAATAATTAAAATATTGTTGCGTGTACTACATTAAAGTACATTTGTTAATGTCCTAGTTGTCAATATTTATCTTCATGTGCTTAAGATTTGGGGTTTACGCATTAATTTATCAGCTTCTACTTCTCTATATTCATGAAAAATTTAAACCTAATTAATTACGATCTCTATAATTAATTTCTCAATCGAACTTGTCGCTTCGATTTGTCTGGTGTATTTTATCCCTTTTAGTATTGTTTACGAGCAACTATATTATATAACTCGGAGTTTACCCTATGCGGTTGTACATAGAGGGGTGATAAAATTAGTCATGAAATTATAACTCGCCAAAGTGATAATTTACTCGCACACTCATTTATTAGCTCAATCCATTAAAATTTGGGTTGGTATCTTGCTCAAAAAAGTTTTTATCAAAATATTTTGAAAAGGGGTGTTTTTGTATGTTATATATATAGTCATATAATAAAGAAAATTAATAATTTTATTAGCTACACAAAAATTATAAAAATAAATAAATAAAACTTAGTAATAATTGGACGGATTGAATTTTGACCCTTTTTAGCTCATTTCGGACTATGTAATTTTGGGAAGATTTAATTTAATAATCAATTATCTATTAACTCAATCCATTTTGACCCTCCCAAATTCAGATACCTATGCTCTTGTCAAAAAAGAAGAAGAAGATTAATCCCTTTATCCTATTTTAACTTTCTTTCAAATCTTTTGATGTTTATTAAGAAAAGTAATAAAAACAAGAAATAGTTTACCCTTTACAAAGTTAGTGGAAATAATAAAAAAGAAAATGGAAATATATTTATTTCTTTTTCTTAAATATCGTGTCATTATTATTTTTAGTCTTAAATTTCTAAATTGATAATTATTTTGGAATAATTTTTCTGAATTAAACTGATTTTTAATTTGGACGAAGGGGGTCAGAGCGGTAGACCGGTTCCTAATTAAGTTTTAAATCAATCAACCTATAAATATAAGTATATATCTAAAAGCAATATTTCAATTGAAAAAAAAGAAGATATTAAACTACTATTTTTTCTAGTTGGGAATTAAGTTCAATTGGAAGCTAAGTAAGGAAACGTATAGCAACCTACGTTTGAATATTAGTGAATAATAGCTTTTAGTTTTTCATCAAGCAAGAAAATTTCAAATTCATACATAGCCAATGAATATTAAAGTGTTTCTTAAAATTGAGGTTTTGAGTTTGAACTTGAATATTTAAAAGTTCTCGTTAGTGCAATGAGCATAAATCTCACTCCCGAGCCTAAATGACGAGCAAATACTTGAATATAAGAGTAAGGATCACCCAATAAGTGAACAAGCTCAAAGGGGGAGGGGAGAGAAAAGAAACATATTTTAAGAAACTTAATTTAATCTGATCAAAATTTTACATGAACTATGAGGATAACTGATTAAGTCGTATCATATGAGTTATTCTCCAAATATAATGGAGCAAATCTTTTAATTATTTAATAGGTTGGGTGATTGATGATCAACGAGAGCACTTTGCCCTTAAAATGAATTTTATGATGTGAATCGAAATTACTTAGATTAATGAATTCCATAGGTTAGAGGGTTAAAAAGGAAAAAAACCTTTCATTAATTTATTCATTTATTTGCGTACACAAAAGAAGATAAGGATACCCAAGTTAACTTTAGACTATAGAGGCTCTCAACCAATGAAGTTTATTTGCTAAATCAAAGTATAGTAATTTTTACTAATGTCATAATTAAAATGCCAAATCTATAATTAATTATTGTTAAGTACTTTGTAATTGGGAAGATGTTTTTATCTTTCATTTTGTAAAAGTTAATCTTGAATTAACGAAGCTTATAAGAACCTTCATAAGATAAATCTCATTTTAAAGTAATTATTTGTAAATATCATTTCAATGTGATGAGCTCAATCAAAAAATACGTGTAAATAATATTGAAAATAGAAACTCAATTTTAAAAAATTCCTTGTTCAACCCATTACTCAGCCACCACCAAAGTGGCTCATTAAATAATATTACTAGACAAAATTTTGAGAAGCTTATCGTGACATGTCTTGATAAAACTCCACTTTTCTGACATTTTTTGACAAAAAATTCAATTATTTTACTTAATTTCTTATTGGGTCAATTTTTTTAATTCTTCAAAGACTTAATTAAGTACAAGTTTTTGTTATATGAACAGAATAAATATAGATTAATATTAGGTGATAGGCTCGATCCAATCTACCAAACAACTTGGTTGTGTATATCTCATCTAAAGTCAATTCTACAATTTTCAATTTAATTAACAAGCAGTGTTTCACTAGTTCTGCAGATTATTCTTTTAAGACTTTTTATAATTAACAAATTAAATAGCAAAGTATAGGAACATGTATTCCCTTTGGGTTAATATATTGCTTTAATATATGTTGAAATGATTCTCCACAATTATTGAAACTTAACTATACCATTTTTATAAATATAATAAATTAGGTTTTGGGTCTACTTCAAACAAAAGAGATTTGTCTAGCTAGTTCAAGAAGAGATGATCGTCTAGGGAGTTCATTCCTAACAAATGTGAGATTTATTTTATTCATCATCCTTTACGGTCAAATATGAACATTCATTGTTTGAAATTTCACTGTCCGATCTAGTGCGTGCACATTTATAATTTAGGGGTATTTTCACACAAAAATACCCCTTCAACTGATATTGGGGGATTCCTCACCCACCCCCACCCCCTTATCTGAACGATCGTTGAATTGGATCTGACTCTTATATTATGTCAAATTTAATTTTGAACCTTATAACTCACACCTTAAAAATTAGATCAATGGAAAAAAAATAAAATTTAAACCGTTGCATGTGAGATTCAATCCATTCATCATATACTCCTTTGTTTCATTTTACCTGGCCTAAGTTAACTTGTGCTTCTCTTTAAAAGGTATTTATTAAGAAAATTAATTTAATAAAATAATGTTGTTAATTATACACTGTAGATTGACATGAATTTTATTTTATTTAGAAGCAAATATTTGTATTTGTTTTATGACTGTGGTGTCCGGGTCAGTTTTTGTCCATCTTAACCAATTTCACGGGATACCTGTCACTTCCACCATCAACATATATCAGGTAAGCAAATATATGTATTAAGCCCCACTACATATATATAAATTGATAATGAACTCACTTATCATTTTATACTGATTAGTTTGAGATCGTTATATGAATTTATAATCTTCAAATTTTGAATTCACCTACAGTTAAAATAATAATTAAGATTAACAAACACATTTAAATTATCTCAATTTTGAGCTTCATACCCTAAATTATTGAGAATTTGAACATTTTATCTGAACTATCACCTAATGATTAGCAAAACATACCTAGGCGACTAGATCAAATGTTTGTTCACAAACGCTTTAGCGCGTTTGACCATAAAGTCTTCGTCCACCTACTATATACATATATAGTAACGAAAAGGTTGCCGTCTCGCGACCTGCAGAAGTAAAGGAACAAACAAGCAAAATTCATATTTAAAACACACACACTCTCTCTCTTTTATTTTTATCATCCGGTGGTCCGTATCCTCTTTAAGCTCAACTAATTCGATCTCTTCCGAAATTTTACATTAGGGATAAAATGTTTCTGATCTATACATATTAAATATATTGTTGGAAGTAATAATCTACTTGGGCAAATTTTTGCGAGGCTAAAATTAAAGTATTTGACCAAATTTTTATTTTTAAAAAATAAGTATTTCAGAAAAGTAGCAGAAGCAGAAACTAAAAATTGTGTAGTGTTTTTGCTAATTAAAAACACATTTGAGAAAAAATAATAATACTAAGAAACACTTTTAAAAGTTTAGTCGAATATTAATTATTGCTTAATAATGTCTTTTTGTTATAAAATATAAGGTCAGAATAATATAATAAAGAGAAGAAGATAAGATATAGAGATGAAGAAGAGGATTTTTCTTCTTATTCAAGTGTATTTCAAATGGTGAGTGATATCTCTATTTATAGTGTTGAGATATCACTCTCAAAGGTCACCAAAGTAGTAGATAGTTATTACTTAAGGTTCTTATCACCTTGGAAGCACCCATACATGAATCCAATTAATTCTTAAATAAATCTAATGGATAATCCACACAATGCAATTGATTTATAACACTCCCCCTTGGATGTCCATAGATTATGTGCCTCGTTAAAACCTTACTAGGAAAAATCATGTGGGAAAAAATTCTAGTGAAGGAAAAAGAGTACACATCTTTTGATATGCATTATTTGTTGCCTCATTAAAAACCTTGCCAGGAAAACCCGGTGGGACAAAACCTCGGTCAAGGAAAAAATAGTGCAACGCGTATTATACTCCCCCTGATCAAGCATCACTTAATTTATTATGATGATGTTATCCAATCTTATATACCAACTTCTCAAATATTGACAGTGTTTTTGTGATCAAATCACATTCACAAAGATGTTGCATGATTGAACTCATTTATGATATATCATTTTCTGATTTCATGAATATGATGAGGCTTTGAGCTTAGCCGAATACATTCTTGAAAATCACTCTATTCGTGACCTCGTTACTGCAAGTAAATTGCTCATTCAACTTGTTCATAACAACAATCATCTTGTGGACACTTTCATTTGCAGTTGATTATTTTCGTAAATTGTGGTTGGTATATTCTCTTTCAAAGAAAAACCACACATTTCCTGAATATGGTGTCATTGATCTCAACCGGACGCACTTTCGACTTGTTTCATGGAGGGCTTTTATTTCTGCATAGTTTGAAGAAGTGGTTACCAACGTTTGCTTCATTGATCGCCAAGATATTATTGTACCTCCACATGTAAACAAATAGTGTGTTTGAGACCGAGCTTTATGCAGATCAAATAAATATTCTGTATGTGCGTAGCCAATCAGTTCTGACTTGGATTCCTCGGAATAAAATAAACTCATTTCAATGATCCTTCGAAGATATTCAAGTATGTGTTTAACACCATTTCAATGTCCTTTTGTCGGGGAGGAACTGAATCTTGCCAGTAAATTTATTGCAAAACAGATATCTGGTCAAGTATTGTTAGCAATATGCATTAGTGCCCTGATTGCACTAAGATATGGAGTTTCATCACCAAGAAGCTCTTCGTCCTTCTTTTGAGATCAAAATGAATCTTTATTTATGTCAAGCGATCTCATAATCATTGGGGTACTCAATGAATATGGTTTATCCATATAAAATTGCATCAAAACTTTTCTGTGTATGTTGATTGATGGACAAATATTTCGTTCGTCAAATTCTCAATCTGTAGGTCAAGAATTTTTTTTGTCTTTCTAGGATCTTTTCATTTTAGATTCTCTTCTCAAACACTCAACAGCTTTTAAAAGCTCTTTAAGAGTGTTAATAATGTTTAAGTCATCAACACACACAACTATTATAACAAATTCAGATCATGACCTTTTCATAAAAATGCAAAGACAATTAGGGTCATTCTTTTTGTACCATTTTCTTTCTTGATTATTTCAATCCATATAAGGATTCTTGAAGCTTTATTGAAAAAGTTTCCTTCAAACTTTTATATGTTTCAGCCACCTTGATTGCTTCAAGAATTTTCATATAACCTTCAGTATTGTCTAGCTAGACATGATAATTATTCATGCATTCAAGTTTTCATATACTGTCATATCAAAACAAATCTCATTGCATCCACCATAGGAGAAAACATCTCCAATACTGTCAAGATATTTGCGACAAACCATTATGCGCAAGGCACAAGCCGTAATTGATATCTTACAGTTATACCATCGCATAATAATTTATTTGTACCCCACTGACATTATACATTGATTCATGGACTATCAATCCAAAACATCACTTTTCTAAGTGAAACAAAATATACTTGAATTATGCATTTTACTTGGCCAATCATTTATCTGTCCACACTATATGACAGATTTGAATACAAAATCCTCGTCACAATTTATATCATTGAGCACTACTTCATATCAAAGATATCGTCGTCGGTTATTTGATATCGATTTCAATATGACATAACTTATCGAGATAAATTGTCTCATTATCATGACCATATTGATCATTTGGTCATCTTCTTCTTCAAGGAATTTCATAGTTGGAACCGATTGGTCTATTACGCTTCAGGCTATCATAGACTTTGTCCTTCAAGGACTTCTCATTTTTGCATTTGCAGCTGAATTATATCATAGGGTTAGTAAATTCATCTGTCAAATTGATTTGCAACATTATGCAAATGAATTATCACTTGAACATCAAGTTCACATTTTCTTTTAACGAGGATCTAGATAATTCATAATTAACCTCACACATAATTTTCAGTTGTCAATCATCTCTCCCCCTAATGTTAGAAAATCTAACATTCATCCCAATCTTATTTGAAAATTCATCTTTGTGCGTGATGGAGCAATTAAAATCATAACTGCACATTCAACAATTTAGATGCAAATTATTTGGTTCCTAACCCTGAACCAATTTTGATAGGGGACCTTTATTGGCTTGATGCGTACAAGCGTTGCTACATGTTTAAAAAAATCATCTCATACCAAATTTCTTTTTGGGAGATTTGTTCTCATAATTAATGATTTAGCTATAATTGGAGGCATACAATTTTTGATAAATCAACCAACATTATCAGTATAATTTCATAGTTTGGAATTATCCTCTTAATTTAACAATTCAAGCAAACAACCTTACAAACACCATTTTGTAAGTTGACAACAAAGCACATGTGACCATCGCATACATGCATCTATCATATAGTTGCAAACGATCCACATGGCAGAGGAATGAGCCCATACTCACTTTTTTATATGTTCCAAATAATTTCAGGGAATACAATCCAACCTTAGCTAGTACAATGATAATTTTATAATGAGAATAAGCACCGCAAGAGAATTTTTGAAGAATATTTTAATTCTTCAATATATAACCACGTAAATTCTCAATTACTTTTGCATCATATTTTAATCGGAATGGCCAACCGATCACGCCAATTGATCTTTATTTTAGTACACTTATAGTTTATCAGCATGTCAAGGTTTTAGAAACGACTAAAACTTACTTTTAATGGCGACTATTATAGTATTAGCGGCGACTATACTTCACTAAAACTTACTTTTAGTGGCAACTAATATATGTATTAGCGGCGACAATTCTTGTCACTAGAACCTACTTTTAGTGGCAGCTATTATATGTATTAGGGGCAACTATACTTGTCACTAAAACTTTCTTTTAATGGCAATTATTATATGTATTCACGGTGACTATTCTTGTCACTAAAACTTACTTTTAGTGGCGACTATTATAAGTATTCGCGGCGACTGTTATTGTCACTAAAACTCACTTTTAATACTATTATATGTATTAGCGGCGACTATCCTTGTCACTAAAACAGACTCGTAGTGGCGACTATTACCGTATGAGCGGCAACTAGTCTTGTCACTAAAAAATACTTTTCGTAGCGACTATTATGTGTATTAGCGGTGACTATCCTTGTCACTAAAAACAAACTTTTAGTGGCGAATAATGTAAGAATTAGCGGCGCCTAATCTTGTCACTAAAAACTTACATTTAGTAGCGACTAATATAGGTATTAGTGGCGACTGTTGTTGTCACTAAATCCTTCTTTTAGTGGCGACTATTCTTGTCACTAAAAACTTACTTTTAGTGGCGACTAATATAAGTAGTAGCGGCGATTAATCTTGTCACTAAAAATTTACTTTTAGTGGCGACTAACATAGGTATTAGCGGCGACTATTGTTGTCGCTAAAACCTACTTTTAGAGGCAACTTATTTAGACTGTGGTCACTAAAACTTACTTTTAGTGGCAACTATTATATGTATTCGCGGCGTCTATTGTTGTCACTAAAACTTACTTTTAGTGGCAACTATTATATGTATTCAGGGCGTCTATTCTTGTTACTAAACATTCTTTTAGTGGCAACTAATATAGGTATTAGCGGCGATTATTCTTGTCACTAAAAAAGCCTTTTAATGGCGACTATTCTTGTCACTAAAATTTCTTATAATGGCTTATAGGAATTAGCAGCGACTAACTTTGCCACTAAAATATTCTTTTAGTGTCGACTATTTTGAGTATTCGCGATGATTATTCATGCCAGTAAAACAAACTATTAGTGACAATTATTATAGGTTTTTGCAGCGACTTATTTTTCCATTAAAACAATCTTTAGTGATTTCATCAACATGTCCTTGTTTGTTGTGAGGAAAAATGAATAATCTTTTACACAAATATTTCTAATCCACTTCGGTTGTAGTAATCTGAAGATATTAAATATTTTATAGTCTCAATATTTCTTTTCAATTCATCCGAAACATAAAAAGTTTCTTTTGAGACTTACTACAACTCTAATATTATTCCTCTGGTAATAACACAACTCGTTAGAGCTTGCAATTAATTTTTTGTACTATCACATATTCTATGACACCATCCATATGGTGAGCATCTTCTTCAAGGAGAAAAATATATTATTATTGTCATGGTCAAAATTATTACGAGCAAGACATGTTTCTTGCTTTACTTTTATTGTACTATAGGTACACAACCAATGACAAATTTGTATTGCCACATAATAATATTATTTTGGTTATGACCACAACCTTTATAGGCAAGAATTATTTCTTTCTTTATGCCTTTTCGACAGTTCATAATAAACATACCATAATATTTATGACGTATAAACGTACACGACCATTGACCATTTCTGCCAAATAAAATTTATTTATTTCTCTCAAACCTCCCGTAGAGGTGAGTTATGGCATATTTTCAACCATACATGAATATCTTCTTATTCATATTTTTTTCTTCATATTTTGACACATTCGCTTTCAAGAATTGGTAAACATTCGCAATGCTTATTACAAGTCACAATCTTTTTAAGGAATGAACTAATCATTTGTATGTGCTTCATACAAATGCATTGTAAGCTCATTGTCATGCCCTTAAATTTTATCATTTTTTTTTGCATGACACACCTTAACATCACTTTTGAAAAGTCAAGTGTACCACCACTTTATCTTCCTTTCTTTTGATGGTAGATTAATAAACTTATCAAATTATTAGATCATCGAGAACAACCACAGGTTCAATGACCTTTCATACCAATTTGATGATAAAAATTGCCTTCACATTTTGAAGGACCATTTGGAGAACCCATATTGTTCTTCCTTTTATAATTAACACAATCCACAATGATGACTTATAATTCTATCCCTCCGCGCCCTTATTCATACATTCAATCATTTGTCGTCTTTCAAACTTATTATTCATTGCAACCACATTTATATGATAGAATGGATCAAATCAACTAGCGGGTTTCAAAGTTGTCATACATTGCTATCACATTCTTTTCAAGGAATGAAGCAAATTCAATGAGATGAATTTCAAGATTTTTCATCAAAAATATATTATTTTTTTGTCTTAGTCATCATTTTATCATCACTATGGTGCATTGAGACTGAAACTCATTGTCTTATCAATACAAGACATTATGGTGCATCAAAACTCAAATAGATGTCTTACCCTCTTGGTGCGATGAAGCTTGAATTCATCGTCTTACCCTCCAAACATCATAGTCCAAAGTGCTTTAAGACTCAGCCCAAGTCCTTAAAATATACATATATGAACAAGATATATACAAAATATAATATGTAAACTATATGTTTTAATATAATATATTCAACTTAAAGCAATATACTAATTTATAATTGCATAAAATCATTTTTTATAATAGATAAAGCAATATATGCTACTATCCAGCATCATATGAATAAGTTATGACAAATAATAAAAGGCACAAATTTAAGATATATTTGGAAGGTTCTGTGACATGGCCTTGTGCCACCAACCTCATTCTTACCATATGCCCTTCTCTCGTGGCATATAAGAAGCACCTTAAGATTAATTCTCCATGGTAGAAGATTCGTACTGATAACGTGTTATTAAATATAAGCTCAGAATAATATAATAAAGAAAAGAAGACAAGATATAGAGATGAAGAAGAGGACTTTTCTTCTTATTCAAGTGTATTCCAAATGGTGAGTGATATCTCTATTTATAGTGTTGAGATATCACTCCCAAAGGTCACCAAAATAGTAGATACATAGTTATCCCTTAAGGTTCTTATCACTTTGGAAGCACCCATACATGAATCCAATTAATTTTTGAATAAATCTAATGAATAATCCACACAATGCAATGGATTTATAACACTTTTAAATTTATTGTTTAAACATAAGTTGTTTCTCGTAAAAATATGATTTTGTTAAAAACTTTTATAAAATAACAATTTTAAAATAATTTAATTTTAAAAGCTTAGTCAAACATGTAATAAATTTGTTTCAAGAAAACTACTAAATAGATGTATCAAATTAATGGACTTTAATTGAGTCTACACTTGCACATTTTGCGACCACACGGGATTTTCTTCTTTAACATTAACTTCTTTTATTATTGTTATTATTATTATTATTGAAATGCATTTTGACAAAAAAAAGTATGTAGTCGAACTTCAATACGAATATCAAACACTGATAAAAAAAAAGTGTTTACATTTAGTTTGGAAAATTTGTTAGAAAGAATTAAAAAGGAAAAGAGAAACAAATCGTTTTCCAAAACGAGCAAGAGAAGTCCGTATAACCTAAAGTTCATTTATTATATTATGAGGTCACAAACAACGTAATCAATTCAAAATCAGTTAATCCTTTTAATATTGTTAATGTAATGAACATAACGTAATGGAAATAGCAAAAGAGATGAGGGAATGATAAGATTATTATTAAGCTTTTCGATCAAAATCGCAAAAATTAAAAAGCTATCAACAATTGAACAATAAAATATGTATAAAATGTGTAATAAGGTGTATTCAAATGTCCAAAATGAGGTAAGGGGAATTTAGAATAAGCTATGTCTATCTGTTTTCGTTATAATTATCTATTTCAGACGTTACATGACTGAAATTATGTTTACAAAATGAAATTATGAATATCTCAAATTTTGGTTGTTATTTGCATCATCATCTATCTGAGGCACACCTCCAAGTCTATATAGACGGATCACTCCGGACCTCTGATGTCCAGTGCAAGTGAAGCAGGTTTTTGAGAGCTAATTTTTGAAAGTCAAACAAGTTTTTGATCTGATTGACATTAATTGACTTCTCGTTTGATTGAATCCTCTCTTCATTTGCCACGTGTCCAGTCAAATAATCTATCCCAACATACTTTCCATATTGTTTTTCAGTTACATTATTTACTATATAACGTTTCTAAGGTAATGACTAATGACAACAACGTACACGGCACCATTGTTCATGTTCTAGTTGGCCAAGGATAAAAGAATTGTCACTTTACTAGTTGTAACGGAGTTAATCTAACTTAATTTAACTCCAAAAGTTATTATATGTCTTATTTATACAATTTAATTTCCATGACAGAGAAAATTTATCACCTTACTATCTACGTCTTCGACTTAGTGTATAGCGATTTAAATTATGACCTTTTGTCTATTGTGTTGTCCCATTTGAAACAAAATATACTTAAAATTCTAATATATTTTAGTGTTGAATAGTACTAAGAACAAACGACAATTTTCAATATGTAATTGCTCCAAACAAGGCATATCCTTTTTCCAATGATTAGAACATGTATTATATTACTAACCAAGAAATAATACAAAGGAAAAACAACAAATTTAGGCATATGAAATAAGGCTAAAGAACAAATACTAGTTTAAAATGTTGGGAACTCAATGCTTGTGCCACATTTCCCTCTAGGGAAAATAGGGCACTCGATGAGATTTGAACCCGAGCCATCGACACAAATATAAACTTGGTATAACTGGC
The DNA here is from genome assembly GCA_029582685.1 of Solanum piurae. Lineage (NCBI taxonomy): Eukaryota > Viridiplantae > Streptophyta > Magnoliopsida > Solanales > Solanaceae > Solanum > Solanum piurae. The sequence goes on along the minus strand of JAJOOO010007081.1, from coordinate 69,526 downwards.
TGTTACCCGATTGATCTACATTACATTGGATCCAAGGAGTGTATCCAATCGCGCTTTTAATTGCATTTCTAATGTTGACCAAATCATAAGATCCACCGTCAGGGTGAATGCTAGCACCTTGAAGAATTGACAAAAGATCAACTTGATTCTTGAGATCAAGAGTCTTCTTGAAATAAGCATGTTGGTTTGTGAAAACAGATTCAGCACAAGTGCCATGTTTTTCCCATTCATGTGACCAAAATGTTGAGCCACTACCACTTGGGCATGCTAGTGTTGGCCAATTTTGCTGCATTCTACTAATTAAGTCAGAAACCTGTCGAGTCAATTCAAGAACTTGTGAGTACATAGTGACGAAATCAGAAATTCGTTGAACTTATGATATAAAGAAAAACTTGAACATCCTTTATAACTACACTAGAGTCTTTTGTTATATTAAGGAATTCAACCATTCATATATAACCAAGAAAATTCATTTTTCTCATATATATGCCGTCTAATTTTTCGGCGAAGGACACTCAATTGAACCACTAGAATCTTTTCTTATGCCAACAAGATTCAACAATTCATTTATAACAACAAAAAATATCATTTTTGTTGTACTTGTGAACCTTGTACTTTAAACCCCTTGCCTTCCTTAAGATCCGCCCCCGGAATTCTATGAGTTCAATTGAACCTTGTAGTTTAAATACGAATAATAGAAAAATAGTAATGAAAAAAAGTTAATTTTTCAACTCTGAACTCGTAATTCAAAAAATATAACGAGTTCAGTACTACAAACCTAATCACTAATTCCATAAATTCAAATATTGAATTCAACTCTGGTGACATCAATTAGAATAAGAATATGTTTCTAGAATATTGAATACCTGAGATTGGTCATAAGGACTGTTTGGATCACAATTTGATGGATAAGTCCCATCATTATTATTAGGCCAAAGTCCATGAATTCCAAAATCTGCTGCTGGTTTTCCAGTTGTAGGGTAACAACAACTTTGTTTAGTGTCACAGTATGATCCTGGCCACTACATAAACAGAAAAAAAAACATATATTGATTATAAAAAAAAATTATATCCGAAACATCTCTCGACCCCACGAAAGTAGGAATACAATAATATGCGTACATTTTAACCTCTTCAGACTCCACTCATAAAAAAAAATAAAAAATGAATCAACTAAACAAATTAGATGTGTACCTGTTGAACAAAGTAGAAAAAGTCAAAATCTGTAGCAGCATTGAGGACTGATAAACATTGTGTAATAATCAAGAAAAACAAGAACAGAGAAAAGGCTGAATTAGAAGCCATTTTTTTTTTTGCTTGTACAAAAAAATATTAATTTTTGTATTGGTAGTGATTTGATAAAGTGATTTGGGGGTTTTATTTATAGGAAAAGAATAATAAATGAAAGATGTGAACAGTCTAACTTTTTAAAGTGTGAAATTGACGAGCTTGATATTATAATATGATTTGGATTTTGTATCCTTTATTAGTGTTTATGATGTTGACACAATTGATAAGATGCCAATTATTGATTTTTGGTATATTCTAAAGTATATTTTGTATAATAATAATAATAATAATGTTACTTTAATATGTTGATTTGGGCTGATTTTAAGGAAACATTTTTACTTTTATTCCTTTTAGAGAACCTTTTCTCAAATCTTGGAAGATGGAAAGTTGTCAATAAAGTAAGTTCTTTGTAATAAGATTCTCTCTTCCTAATTACTTGTCTATTTTTCTTTTTTTAGTTGTTTCTAATTACTTGTCTATTTTTCTTTTTTTAGTTGTTTCTAATTACTTGTCTATTTTGACAAATCAAGAAAGAATAATTTTTTTATACCTATTATACCCTCAATTAATTACTTTGAAAAAGGTTAGAACTTCTTGAAATTTTTAAGTTTTTAATTCGTTCACTTCATAATTAATAGGGATAAAATAGTAAACTCACTATGTCAATAATTGCTTTCTTAATAGGTGTGTCAAAGCAAAAGTGGACAAGTAAGTAGGGACAGAAGGAGTATTAGATACTAGAACACGCTCCGGCTTAAATTATTTTTCGTGATTTTTAAAAATAATTATTTCTTATTTTAAAAGTTTAAGATAATTTTTTTAAAATTTTTACTAGTAATTGTTCTTGAAGATTATGAATATCTTAATAGAATAAATATTTAACGAAGAGATTATCATGTTATTTGATCAAACTTTTAAAATTATTTAGAAAAGTGTTATTTTCAATAGTGTTTTCAGAAAAATACTTTTTGTGAGAAGTGGTTTGTGTTTGACTAATAAATTTAAAAAGCATTTTAAAATAACAATTAGTGATTGGTCAAACTTAAAGTGTAATTTCTACGTGTATATATTTTTCTCGAAAGTGTTTTTAGGAAATCATTTTAAGGCAAAACCCACGTTTTAAGCTTTATGAAAAATAGTTTCGGCTACTCTCAAACATACTCGATTAAGTACCTTATTTTAAAAATAAAAACACTTTAGATCTTCTAAAAATTTGGTTAAATAAACTATAATAACTTAAAATATAAATGAGGGTGAAATAATGAAGAAAAACCTTCTAACTACTATTATTTTGCAAGAGACGTGTAACAAACAGATTATTTTAAATTAAGGAAGTAATTATTGAGTTCATTATTATATAAGGTTAATTAAATAAAATAAAACGGTTCATATGAATGCAATGTGTGATATATTATATTTTTTTAAGTCTTGATTAATTGAATTATTGGCCACTGTCGATTTCAGACTTGTACTTTCCTCATGAATTAATTGTTCATTATATCTATATCATTAATAGACATTATATAGGCTCTCCATACCTCTCCCATAATTCTTACAATTGAGTTTCAGTTCACACTGATATTGTATAATTGATAAAAAAAAAATACTTGCATTGAATATTTACATTAAGTTAATAATTTTAAATAAAATAAAAAAATGTTTGAAATATATGGTCAAACACCTATTATATTATGTGTTAATCTGTCAAAAGGTTATATCTTAATTTTAGAGCGTAAAATCTACAAAGTATACAATTTTATTGTAACCATTGAATTATGTATTTTTTTTAAAAAGAAAATATATAAGTTATACATACATACAATTTTCAACCTTATATATGCCCAGAGGCGAAGTCAAAACTTTTGACAAGTAAATTCAAAAAGGTAAAAAGAATGTCTCTAGAAAAAATCAAATTCACAGTATACACTAAACCCTTCGGCCATGAAATTAAAGTGGGATTCAGAACTTAATATTTATAGAGAAATAACTAAATTAATTTTATATCTATAATATAATTTTTCGATAAAGGAAATATACTTGAAGTATTTTTAAGGAATTGTATGTGAACACTGCACACAAGGAAGAGTGAACAATAGCAACACATACCTGCACCAGGACCATTTAGGCCTATAGACAACTTTAATTCTTTCACATCTATTTTTTTTTTGGTGATGCTTTCACATGGAATGAAATTTCATTATTTTCGAGCTTAAAAATTAAATTAAATTTTATGTTGATGTATAAATATTTCTATAACCAGATCACTTAATTAAAAATATAATTGTAAACAACTCTATTCAATACTAGCATTATATTGTTCATAGCCTAAAATTAATAAACACAACTACATAAGTAATCTATTGTAACAAACTAAATTACATTAATGGATTATGTGAAAATTTCATTACACTAGTTTGATTTTGTAAGAAATTCATTATACTGTCAATGTAAAAGAACTTGAGGTCTTTAAATATGAGTTTGGTCTCTATGTATGGATAGTGTAAGATAATGTACGCGATCAGATCGTTTTCAAAGAGAATGATAACGAAGTAACTTTAATCCATCGTATCGATTTGTAATTATGAAGAATTTCACACTGGTGCTTTAAGTAGTGGGTAGTCTCTTCTGACTTACGAAATTCTCACCTCCTCAACTAGCTCTTAGGTTAAGTTAGCCTTATGATTCAATATCAAAGTTGTACTCCTGATATTTATTAAGAGTCTCACGATGCTTTAAGAGATGCATGCGTGATTTTTTTAATATAACTTGTATAATACTCATCTCTTAACTTAGTTTTTTAGCGTAGCTTAAAATAAATCGTAAATAACTTGTTATAACAAGTGTGAAAATTATATTTTAAAAAATCATTATATCTTGACAACTAATGTTATGTTCCACCACGGCATTGCCATAGCCCATAATAAAAATGTTCCAATCCACATTTGACCAAATTGAACTATATAGAAACAAATCTTTTAGGTACGTTAAAACAATGTAAAACTTCTGTGTTGCTTTCAGAATCGCTAAAGTCTTTAATAATATTTATATAGAGTGTTGGTTATAAATAATCATATTTATTTATTATCGTTTATCATAATTATAAATAATCATAATTATTATCATTAAATAATTAATGCAAAATTCTTTATTTACGGTACTATAGTTTGAATTTCAATATTTAGATGTCAATATGCTCTCAAAACTCATGTCAATATCAATTTACTACTTGAAAAATTAAAAAGGAACAAGGCATTGCAATTTGTGTGGTATCCATTAATTTGATTTATCCTTTTATACGTGAGGCAAATCAATGATCTGGTAGAATTTAGACGGGTCATAATAAGCTAAAACAATGAATGGTCACTATCTAATCCCCTGCCCAAAGGTTGGTCAACTCATGTTTTTGATGTGTATTTTACAAAAATGAACGTAGAGACTAACGGTTTTCAATTTTTGACATTACTTGCTTTATGAATAGAACTTTAAATTTATCGAGTTTTGCCTTATAAGTTAATTTTGACTTTGAAGGACCACAAGATAAGCAAGGGTTAAAAATTGAAGACCACCAATTTTAAAGGTTATTGGGTGTAATTTCCTGAATTTTTAATTTTAGTTTTTTTAATATAATTTGTTCAATTATAAAAATAAAAATAAAAGAACTCATAAGAAGAAATACCTTTTTTAATATGGCTATATAAAAAATTTATTAATATTTTGATAAAATTTTGTATAAATGAATTTAGCCCAAAAAACTCAACTATTAAATAGACAAAATTTGAGTGGATTAAAATAAACTAATATGTCCCACATCGGTAGAGGAATGAGAATTTGGTCTCCTTATATGGACTTGGACAAACCTCCCCTCATGAGCTAGCTTTTGGGTTGTGTTAGGCCCAGGTATCTTAACATGGTATCAGAGTCAGGCTCATACCATGAGCTAGTTTTTGGGGTTGAGGAAACTCACACTTTCAATAATTCAGATATGAAACTTAAAAAATTGAATAGTTTCGATGTATTTTTGATCCTTAACTCTTTCGTTAATAAAGGGGGAAAATAAGCCCTATTATTGTTCGTCAAGAATAGACAAATGCAATTTTTGGTTTCCGGCCATTCTAAGACCAAATTAGTCACTTTGGAAAGTTGAACTTTGTGTAGATGGATCAGACTCGATTAGGGTTGTTGGATGGGATGGGGAAGTGGGATGGGGTCGGTTCAAGATAGAGGAAATGGAGGCGGGGAGGGGGGGAATCGGGATAGGGTGTCACAACCCGATTTAGGGCTTGGAGACGGCACATGTGCCTTGTACTCGGACCTTCTGGTCTTGCCCCTACCTTTGGGAGTGGAGTCAGGTAGATGTAAATCTTTTTTGGCATACAATTACTACAACATATAAAATTAAAATTATTTTTATGTATATATAGTAATTGTTATTTATTGGAGATAATAGTGTAATGCAGATTTAGAGGCATAATTATGTATATTCAATTAGTTAGTTAATCTATTCAGTTAGTTAGCAATGCAAGTAGTTAGTTTCACAAGTTAGTTAGGTGTCAGGCGGTAGATTCCACATATATATATAGTGGCATACTTCATTATTTGTAATTCAGTTTTATGAAATACAATAAAAAATTCCCCAAATTGATTCTCTCTACTTGAGTTTGAACATGGTATCAGAGCAATGAGTCTGAGATTCAGATTCACAGCTATTCGATCTTGAGTTTATTTTTCAGAGCTTCTGCCATTATCACAGGTTGAAGAAAATGGTGGAAACAACATCGGAAGGAAGTGCAGCTGGGATTTCAGCTAATACTATTGATGGAATTGAAAAAAATTGAAATCATCCCTTGTATCTTCATCCATCTGATACTCCGGGTAGTGTATTGACCTCAATCCAACTCACAGGAACTGAGAACTATTCACTATGGAACAGATCCTTGATGATCAATCTTAGGGCCAAAAGTAAGCTTGGTTTTATTCTAGGAACATGTCGAAAAACAGACTATAGTCCAGAATTGGAGGAGCAGTGGGAGAAATGCAATGCATTCGTGTTAGCATAGATCATGAACACCGTATTCAAGGAGCAATTAAGTGGAATTGTGTATGCATCAGATGCAGCTATGGTCTGGGCAGATCTGAATGAACGATTCAATAAATTTGATGGATCTAGAAGTTACCAACTTCATCGCGAGATTTGCACACTTGATCAAGGTAATTTGACAATTTCAGGGTATTTCACCAAATTACGCCTCTTATGGGATGAATTTGATGCACTGATCCCTCCACCTGCCTGTAACTACGATAAATCTAGATCATATGTTGATCATTTACAGTTTCTACGATTGTTTGTTTTTTTAATGGGACTAAGTGAAGTGTACAGTCATGCTCGTAGTCAGATTTTGATGATGAATCCCATGCCTAGTGTGAGCAAGGCTTATGCCATGATAATAGCTGATGAAAGCCAACGAGTAACAGCTGGATCTAGGATTGCTGGTGATATAAATGAATCAATGGCTTTGTATGCTGGCAGAGGATAAGGTACTCATCATTCGAATGAATCCATGGCATTGTATGCTGATAGAGGAAGAGGTACTCATTATTCGAATGAATCCATGGCATTGTATGCTGATAGAGGAAGATGTACTCATTATTCAAATGAGTCAATGGCTATGAACACTGGGAGAGGTGGATATACAAATAATGGATCTGGAAGTAATGGTGGATATTATAATCCCAAACAGAAGAAAAATTGGCATCTCTTTTGTGACTATTGCAAGTTAGATGGACACACTAATAACATATGTTTTAAGCTCACTGGATATCCAGCTGATTGGAAGTTCAAAAAGAAGGCTGGACCAGGGGGATCAACATGCACAGGGAATGCTGGGAGAGATATAGCTAATCATGCTTATACTGACAGGGATCCTAGAGATGAATTTGGATTCATGAATCATAGTTCAGCATATCCAGGACAAGGTTCAATCAACAATCCATCAATCAGTACTTCTGGAGGAAATATTGACAACATTGATAAGGAGCATTATGTGGCAAACACTAATATGACAAATACTGCAAGTGCTCATATTGCAGGTATTTCTACTACTATTAGTAACTTGCCAGATGCTAGTATAGAATGGATAGTGGATTTCGGTGCAACTTTCCACATAACTCATAATGTTAAAATTTTAGATGAGATATCAAACTCTAGTGTATGTGCAGATAAGAAAGTACACCTCCCAAATGGCCAATCTACCTTAGTTGCTCATACTGGTAATTGCAGGCTACCAACTGGTGATATTTTGAATAATGTATTGGTTTTTCCTGAGTTTAAGTTTGACCTACTTTCAGTATCTCAATTAACCAGGCAACTAAACTATTTTGTAACATTTTTTCCTAAGCACTGTGTGTTTCAGGACCTCTTCAATGGGAAGGTGAAGGGGACTGGTAAAGAGAGGGGAGGCCTTTATTACTTTTCCAGCCATATTTCAGAAAAGGTCAGGCATATGGAGCAAGGTTTAATGGAACAAACAGAGAACTCAGAGGGTATTGTATGGCATAACAGACTTGGTCATCCTCCAATGAGAGTGTTGAAGCATTTTTCTTTACTTAAAAGACTCACAGATGAAAAAGCTTGTAATAAATGTCCCATTTGTCCATTAGCTAGACAAACTAGACTACCCTTTCCTTCAAGCTTGTCTAGATCATATTCTATTTTTTATTTACTTCATATAGATGTTTGGGGTCCATATAGAACTCCTACTCATGCTGATTTTAGGTATTTCCTAACTGTTGTTGATGATCACTCACGAATGACTTGGGTATTTTTGATGAAATTGAAAAATGATATTTTTGTTACACTCAAGTGTTTTCTTACTTTAGTTCATAACCAGTTCAGTAAGTCTGTCAAGAAGATTAGATCAGACAATGGGACTGAATTCTTCAACAGGGATTGTAAAACATTGTTTGAATCTTTTGGGATAATTCATGAAAGTAGTTTCCCTCATACCCCTCAACAGAATGGGGTGGTTGAGAGAAAACATCGACATATATTAGAGGTGTCCAGGGCTCTTAGATTTACAGGATCTATACCAATTAAATTTTGGGGAGAGTGTGTATTATCTGCTGTCTATTTGATAAATAGAATGTCAACTGCAACATTGAATGGTCAATCACCATATGTTATTTTTCATGGTTATCAACCTAGTTTAACTCATATAAGAACCATTGGTTGTTTATGTTATGTCACCAAGGCAATTAGAGATGATAAATATTCACCCAAAGCGGAGGCATGTGTGTTGTTGGGCTATTCAACTAGTCAGAAAGGCTACATTGTTTATAGTTTGAATGCAAAAAGATTATTAGTTAGCAGAGATGTTATTTTCAAAGAAGATATATTTCCTTTTAATGCACAGAAGGAGAAGTTTCTTCTACCAATATTTCCTGCCAATGATCTGATTCTTGATGAGAAATGGAAGCTGGCAGAAGTGGTTCCTCACTTGGAGATAAATTACAATGCACATGTTGATAATGCTAATGCAGATTTAGAGGAGGAGGAGACACAAGATGGTGCTGATGTAGTAAATAGAGATGATGTTATTGATGCAATTATTCCAAATCCAATTATTCCTAATGAAATGGTTGTTGAGCAAAGGACAAGGCATTCTACCAGATCCTCAAAGCCTCCTATTTGGCTAAAGGATTTTGTGACTAATGCAATTGATTCTGATCATCATTATTCCATAGCCAATTACATATCTTACCAGCACTTATCTCCAAAGTATCAAGCATTCATTGGCAAGTTTTCTGCAGAAGTGGAACCTAGATGCTATGAGGAAGCTGTTAAGGATCCTAGATGGGTAATGGCTATGCAACAAGAGATTCAGGCATTGGAAGAAAATGGTACTTGGGAGATAGTAAAGTTGCCTGCTATGAAGTCAGCCATAGGATGTAAATGGGTGTTCAAAATCAAGTACAAAGAAGATGGTACTATTGATAGATTCAAGGCTAGGCTTGTGGCTAAGGGATATGGCCAGACATAAGGCATTGACTATCAAGAAACTTTTGCTCTTGTAGTTAAAATGGTCACTGTGAGATCAATTATTGCCTTAGCTGCAGTGGAAAAATGGAAGATATTCCAAATGGATGTGTTCAATACTTTTTTACAAGGTGATCTATTTGAAGAAGTATACATGGAACTACCTAAGGGGTTTGTTGGTACAGATAAACATCTTGTGTGTAATCTTGTAAAGTCATTGTATGGGCTTAAACAAGCATTTAGGCAATGGAATGCTAAGCTTACTGAAGCACTTTGTCAATCAGGATACACTCAAAGTCATTTAGATTATTCTTTGTTCACCAAGAAGAGTACTGTTGGACAGGTTATTGTTTTAGTTTATGTAGATGATTTGTTAATCACAGGAAGTGATCTTGTACTGGTTCAGGATACAAAACAGGTGCTACACAATCACTTCAAAATAAAGGACTTGGGTGAACTGGGATATTTTCTAGGCATAGAATTTTGTAGGTCATCATCTGGTATTGTAATGAGCCAAAGAAAATATGCATTAGAGTTGATTTCTAAGGCTGGGCTTGCAGGTGCACAACCAGTGTCAACACCATTAGAATGAAATCTTAAGCTAACTCCAGCTGAGTATGGCAGTAGCAGTGTTGATCCTTTACTGCCAGATATTAGCAGCTATCAAAGATTAGTTGGGAAATTGCTCTACTTGACTAATACAAGACCTGACATTGCCTTCACTATTCAGACTTTAAGTCAATATATGCAACAACCTAAACTCTCACATTGGAATGTAGCTATGAGAGTGATTAGGTACATTAAAGGTAATCCAAGGTTGGGCTTGCTCATGAGTTCTCATAGGGAATTCAGTTTAATTGGATTCTGTGATGCAGATTGGGTTGCTTGTCTCAGCACCAAGAAATCAATTAGTGGATATTTGTTGAAATTTGGTGATTCATTGATATCTTGGAAATCCAAGAAACAGAATACTGTATCTAGGAGCTCTGCAGAGGCAGAGTACATGAGTTTGGCTACACTCACAACAGAGGTCGTATGGGTGGCAAGTCTGTTTAAGGATCTTGAGGTGCCCCTGCATACTCCTACATCAATACATTGTGATAGCAAGACTGCAATACAAATTGCTGCAAATCCTGTTTTTCATGAGAGGACCAAGCATATCGAAATCGATTGCCATTTTATTCGATAAAGGATTCAGCAAGGACTCATTAAGACCATCTATATCAACACTAAAGACCAGGTGACAGATTTGCTTACTAAAGCACTTGGTCGATCACAACATGACTTTCTCTTGGCCAAGCTTGGAGTCCTGAACATTTTCAGTACATCCAGCTTGAGGGAGGGTATTGGAGATAATAGTGTAATGCAGATTTAGAGGCATAATTATGTATATTCAATTAGTTAGTTAATCTGTTCAGTTAGTTAGCAATGCAAGTAGTTAGTTTCACAAGTTAGTTAGGTATCAGGCGGTAGATTCCACATGTATATATAGTGACATATTTCATTCTTTGTAATTCAGTTTTATGAAATACAATCAAAAATTCCCCAAATTGATTCTCTCTACTTGAGTTTGAACATTATTCATCCTTGACTTCTTTGTATGTTTACATCTCCATAATTTCATTAGGTCAATCTTTTATCTTAAACCTAATGAATGAATTAAATAAATTGACGGACGGCCTCGATTTATATATTTACGTATTTTATTTTTAAAAAAATATTTAAATTAAATAAGTTTAAAAGATAATCGTGATAACCAACAGCAGGGCCAATTTTTAAGTTTCTGCATTTTTTTTAATTTTTTATTTTTGTAGAAAATCGACGGACAGTGTTGATTAGTTCATCAAATTTTTGCCAAAAAAATAAAAAATGCAGAAACGTGAAATTTCTGCATCTCACTTGTCAAATGTAATTAATTGCAATTCAATATTTACTTGTAAACCAACACTAAATGTTGCAAAAATCAATTTTAACTGAGCTATAATATCAGTAACAAACTGACTAAATACATACTAAATATCCATCAAACAATCTAAAAGGTCCACCAAAGTTCATTCATTTACAAAACATTCAATTACCAAATAGTATTAAAATTATCAAGTCAATATTATTCCTAATTAAGGTATCTAGGCAACATTTAAATAAACCGATGGACAATGTCGCCTTTTTAAATTATTATTTAAAAAAAAAAAAAAACTGACTTTGTTCGTTGCTTTCTAATATTTATATTTTCTCCCAAAAAAATCGTTTGGAAAATTTATGGACCATCTCAAAAAATTGAGAGATGTCCCTCAGTTTATTATAAAAATATTTAAAAAAAATAAAGGCTTAAGTCATCTACGGCCCCTTAAAGTTGTCCGCATAATTCACTTAGACACCTTATCTTAAGCTTGTTCCAATTGAACACTTTTATTAGTTAAAAAATATACCTATCGAACATTTTCTGACAATCAACTAAAAATAGAGAGGGTGTGTTATACACTCGCGAATGATGTGGCATAGTGACCAATAAAAAAAAGACACGTGGCATGGACCCATAATAGCAATTCAAGAAAAAAAATAAGATGAAAATTATGTTTTTAGCCCAAAAATAAAGGAAAATAAAAAAATCATCCTTCCCCAATTTCTTTTCAGCACAATACCCCCACCCACCCACGCAACCACCTCGTGTTCATCTTCCCCTTTTCTTCTCAGAACACAGCACCACTCCTAAATTCACTTTCTTTTTAAAACTCAATTCAGATTTGTATATTCTACTTCTTCTTCTTCTATGTTGTGGTTCTTTATGGTTTGAATTTTTAGTAATTTAAAAAAAAAAAAAATCAAATCCGTATTAGTCTTACCGGAAAAAGTAGAGTTTCGCTGGAATTGTTTTTGACGCAATCTAATTTTAATTTTTTTGATGAAATACTCTTCTACAAGACAATCTTTATCAGTAAACTCTTGATATATTTCTTCAGACGCAATTTGTTCCTTAAACAAAAAATGAAGAAGAAAAATTAATGGAACCAGAAGGAAGAATACCGATTTTGTAAAAATGGAGTGAAGAAGACGGTAAAGAAGTGTGGGGTGGATTTTTTTAAAAAAAAAATTAAGATTATTATTAATTAAATTATTATTTTTTTAGTTATTGTATGTCACGTGTAAAAAAAAAAGACAAATTATCAAATTTTTTTAAAAATAAAATTCTGGAATCTACTCACGCGCCCAACGAGAGTGAGCTACACTTATTTTGCCACATAAGCATTTTGTGTTTAATAGGTAAATGTTTTGAATAATTTAAGTGTTCAATAGGTACAAGTCATAGTTAAGGTGTCTAAGTGAATTATGCGGACAACTTTAAGAGGCTGTGGATGACTTAAGCCAAAAATAAAAATGTAAAGGAATAAATGGATGGACACGTTAAGTGTGGCCTCAATTTATAAGAGCAATTATATCCATCGATTTTGACCCAATTTTTTCAGGGTTATATCATTAGTTGTTATTGTTCTTATCTTGCAGTACTTATCCTTTCATAATTGTTCTTGGATTTTATTTTTTTGGAGCACCACATATCACAATTGAACTATTTAAACTACTATTATTGCCTGCTGTTACAATTATTTCAATGCCCATAAGTCATATCATCGATAGGGGCTGAGCTAAAACCTACGGATTCGACGTAATTCAATAATTTTAATTTTAATTTTAATTATGTGTATATATCAAAAAAATTATTTAATTTGTATAAATAATATATTTGGAATTCAATAAATTAAATTAGCTTTTTTAAAAATTCATAAATTCTAAAGTTGTCTTTGCATTTTACCTATCTGTCTTCCTCGAATACTTTTGAATATGCATAATTCTTAGCATGTCTTTTAACTTGGTCTTATTTTACATTTATGTCCTTCAATTTTGTGTGTACACAAGTAGGCAAGTAAATTTATATAACATTAAATAAGTAAACACTTGAATCCCACGTGACATAATACACGCATGGCAATATATTGATGCAAATTATCATGTAAGATGTCATGTAGGACATGTATGCTTATTTGTTCAATTTTATACAAGTTTAAGTGTCTATTTATGTGCACCCAAAATTAGAGAACATAAATGTAAATCGAGTTCAAGTTAAAGGATATATTGTATAATACCTTTTGAATAATTCTTTGGCAATTTATCTTAGTGCACCAGCAATGACTTAGTTTTTTGTTTGTATGGCCCAACTCTTTCAAAATATCTTACGCGTAGTGAAGAGAGCTATATCTTATCTTCTATACTCCCTCTTTATGAAACTTTTTTCTATGTCTAGTTCTCTCTAGTTCTTATTTTCTTCATGCTTTTTAATTAATAGAGATTCACAATAAGATTGGTAAAATAAGATCTAGCCCGCTTTGCTTGTACTTATTCCTATTGAGGATTTTTATGTTAATAAAATGTCTAGTGGTATACATTCAAAAAAATAAAAAAATACTCATGTAAATATTACTATTTATTTTAGATTATAAGTTTCAAATTTTTTTCTTTTATTCTTAAATTTTTTGTCTGACCTAAACTCTCACATAATTTGAAATTTGAGTAATATATATTCTACTCACGGATCTTCATCGCTGACTTATTATGTAGGCCGTTTGTGTCCACTAATTTAATACTTCCTCCGTCCCATTTTATGTGGCAACATTTGACCGGACACGGAGTTTAATAAATATATAAAGACTTTGAAATGTTTACCAAATTGCCCTTCAAAAAAATAGACTCATTTTTCTCTCTCCTAATAAATGTATTGGAGTACTCTTTTCAAGATTAAGTGGGACCAACAAGGATAAAAGAGGAATTATACCTTTAAATACTTACCAAATAAGGAAATGTGACATTTTTTTTGGGACTGACCAAAAAGAAAATATTGTCACATAAAATGAGACGGAGGGAGTAGTAAGTTAGTTGTGAGATGAGTAGGTGAAGAAATAAACTATAATACTGTGTGTTGTATCTCAATTGTTCTTCTTTCCCAGTCCACAACAGTTTAATTCTTGTGTCACAAGGATGTATTTCAACAATGAATTGTCTTATCTGAAAGATCGTCTCCTTAGCACGCTGCAAGATCAAAATGACTCGGATGTTGCAAGGGATCGAATACATTTCTTTCTATGGGACTTAAAATTCCTCGATTGTTTTCTCCATTTGAGAAGGTTACCTTTTGCAAGTGAATGCGGTATGCTAAAATTCTCACAGAAAATGATAGAAATTTGGAAGATTCAGTCTCATAGAGAAGCCTATGATTGTCCAGATCTATTTCCGTACAAGACTCTGTATGTTTATGATTCATTTGCCTACTGGAAAGAGGTAATTTGGAAGACTAAGCAAGAATTCAGAGCTGAATACTCTTTTTCCAAATACATCACTTGCAGCCAACAAGGTGGATGATGATGTTAGCCCCAAATTTGTGATGGAAGTCATCGATGTTTTTGTGGAGAACCTCAATGTTCTAGTGAAGATCAATGATCCAATTTCGTGGCTTTTTGTTCCAGAACACAAGGAACAAATAGAACAAGTGTTAAAGGAGTTGAAGTTATTGAGATTTTTTGTCTGCTTTGTTTCAAACAAATGTATAGAGCCTCAATACCGACATACTACTTTTTATATTCATGCTTTAATTGAGGCTAGCCACATTGCAATGGTTGTCTGGTTGCATTTGCCAGTCCTCAATGGCAACGGAAATCAATACTTGGCTCCAAGTGAAGTCAGAGGTTTGCTTTCTGATTTCATGGAAATGAAGATTAAGTCCATTCAGCCAGACATCAGCCGCAACAATATTTACATTGATGTTCTGCAAGCTCTGAAGTCGACCATACCACAAGCTCAAAATAAGCATGCAGTTGAGAGTGGCATTGTAGAGACTCCAACACAAAATCTGATGGTTGGTTTAAGTGATCAAATGGTCAACCTTCAGGAGATGCTCTGCCTTCTAAGAGACAATCTCATTCATCTGCCAATACTAGATCTGGAATTTCATCTTCAAGATATGGATTCTGTTATTCTTGATGCTGGACTTCTTATTTACTCATTATATGATATCAACAGGGAGAAGGAAGACACAACGTTGGAGGATATCAACCGGGAGCATGGTTTTGATCTTCCCAGAAACATTGAGCCTATCAAGGTGATGGTCTACCTCGTCATGCAAAAGGCATTTCAATGTAACTTGCCAAGAATTCATGGACTAGGCTATGTCGATTTTCTATTGAAAAACCTGAAGGATTTCCAAGGTCGTTATTCAGATTCACTCGCTTTCCTCAAGAATCAAATTCAAGTAATTCAAACGGAATTTGAGAACTTGCAACCTTTCCTGAAGGTTGTCGTAGAAGAACCACACAATAAGTTCAAGAGACTGAATGAAGATTGTGCTATACAGATAATTAGGAAAGCACATGAGGTGGAATATGTAGTTGATGCTTGTATAAACAAAGGCATTCCTCATTGGTGCCTCCAGTGTTGGCTCCAGGATATCATAGAGGAGATTACTTGTATCAAAGCAAAGATTCAGGAAAAGAACACTGTTGACGATACAATGAAGACTGTCATTGCTCGTACATCATCAAAACTGGCAAGGACTCCGAGGATGAATGAAGAAATTGTTGGGTTTGAGGATGTCATGGAAAATGTAGACCAAAGCTATCATGTTTTACCCTGTCATCTTAAGTCTTGCTTCCTTTATTTTGGAGCATTTTTAGAGGATAGAGTGATTGACATTTCAAGGTTAATACGGTTATGGATATCAGAATCATTTATAAAAAGTAGTGAAGGCAGGAGCTTGGAGGATATAGCAGAAGGTTACTTGGAGAATCTCATTGGAAGAAATCTAGTAATGGTTACTCAGAGGGCCAATTCGGATGGTAAGGTCAAAGCATGTCGCCTTCATGATGTATTACTCGACTTCTGCAAGGAAAGAGCAGCTGAGGAGAATTTCCTACTATGTATAAAACGGTAATATGATAAGTAATGGTACTTTCAATCAATCAAGTATTTCAAGCTATATTTGAAAACTAATGATATGATTTTGCTAATTGATATATTCACAGGGATCAGAGTACCAAAGCTGTTTACTCTCACAAGCAGCAAGCTCACTTAGCCTTCACTGAAATGGATAATCTTGTAGAATGGAGTGCATCTTCCTCACTTGTTGGCTCTGTACTTTTTAAGAGTTATGACCCATACTTTGCCCGTTGTCCCTTATCCTCTCATGCTTTTGCACTTTCACACATTTTAATAAATTTCAAGTTTCTAAAAGTATTGGATTTGGAGCACCAGGTTGTTATTGATTTTAATCCCACTGAGCACTTTTACTTGAGGTATTTATCTGCACACATTGATCAGAATTCAATTCCTTCAAGCATATCCAATCTTTGGAACCTTGAAACTCTTATATTAAAGCGTACACCAGCTGGGAGACTTAACACGCTACTACTACCTAGTACAATTTGGGATATGGTTAAACTGAGACATCTGCATATTCCTAACTTTAGCGCCGAAAGTGAAGATGCATTACTTGAGAACTCAGCAAAACTTTATGATTTGGAAACCCTTTCCACTACATATTTCTCTAGTGTTGAGAAGGCAGAATTGATGCTGAGAAAAACACCTAATCTTCGAAAACTGATATGTGAAGTCCAGTTCTTAGAATACCCCAATCAGTACCATGTGTTGAATTTTCCAGTAAGGCTTGAAATGCTAAAGCTTTATCGATTTAATAACTCTAAAGTCATCCCCTTTTACATCTCTGCACCAAACCTCAACTACCTGAAACTCTCTAGCTTTTACCTGGATTCTCATTACTTATCAGAAACTGCTGATCATCTCAAGCACCTTGAGGTACTCAAACTGGACTGCGTTGAATTTGGTGATCATGGGGAATGGAAAGTGAGCAATGGCATGTTCCCTCAACTCAAAATCTTGAAACTAAAATATGTGTTCTTGATGAAATGGATTGTAGCTGATGATGCATTTCCTAACCTTGAACAATTGGTTTTGCGTGGATGTAAAGATCTTATGGAGATCCCTTCTTGTTTCATGGACATCCTTTCTCTGAAGTACATTGAGTTAGACAACTGCAACAAGTCTGTTGTCAAGTCAGCCAAGGATATAGAAGAAGCACAAGTCGAAGATAATCAAAATACTAATTTCAAGCTCGTCATCATCAAGGTACACTACTGAGAAAAGCTTTATTCTGCATGATTCTGATTAATCAGAAATAACGGCTATAAACTTTATGAACTGTTTTCACTGTTATCTTTAACCCTCGTGGTGTCATTTTACATTTGGGTTTTCTTGCAGAAAATGATATTGCAATTCGATATTTCTCATGACAAAGAGATAGATAATGCATTTAAAAGATTAGCCTCTCTTCCAGGTACTGATTATTTTTTCTTTCTTTCCTTTTTTTTTTTTAGTACACCAAATAAATTGATTCATCTTTTTTGTCTTTCTGATATGAAAGGAGTAGAATCAATTTCAATTGATATGATAGAAAAGAAACTTACTGTGGGTGGAGATACGAATGCTGATGAAGTTCAATTAGTTGTGGGGAAACTGATAGACAGTGGCATGCTGTAGTGAAATGCTGAGCTCTGGTGAACTCAACAATGATGAATTTCCAGAAAATGACAAGGTTATAGTCCCAACTTATCTATCAACACAAATGTTCTATAGTCATTTTGCTTATTCTAATACCAATTCATGACACACACAGACCAAGTTGGGTTATGACCGAAGTAAAGTTTGGATGGGTCAATAATCCGTTGATTTATTAGTTCGACCCATTGTAATTCAACTCAAATCGCCACCTCTAACTGATGACTACATCTGCAAAGTTAATGGTCTTGTTGATGATTTTCAAAGCAAGGTTGAGGAACTAGTTACTTAAGCTAGGACCTAAGGTTTTTATCCATTTTCAACTGTGATTTTTGTTGTATGGTAAATGGACATTTTTAAGGCAGTTCTTACACAAAGTAAATATCTATATAAAAAGAAAAATGATATTCCTGGAGCTAAAAATTCGACACCAAAAAGAGAGAGATCATAACTTTGTGGGATCGTTTGTTTATGTAGGTTTTGTAGCTCTAAATATTCTGGAGTCTGGACAACTATAACTATATTTTTTGATCTATTAAGTCATTGAGTTTTTCTTTAACAGGGTATGCAGAGTTTGTAGCTGGAGCAATTTGGAACATATATGTAATTTCTTTATGAGTTGTTTCTTTTAATAAAACTCTGTAAACTTCGCAGCAGCTGGTGCATTCATTGTATGGATTTGGGCGACACAAATTTGTGTGACAAACTTTGTTTTAACTTAAATTTTATAGATCCATTGGTGGCAATCTATACAATGATACTCACTGTTTTCGAATGTGAAACGTCGCCTTTAGGAGTTTTTGTGTCACAAGCTAAAGATGACTTTTGATATGTGCTAAAAAGTCTTCCCTTTGTTATTAAACTCAGCACCAAATCAAGCACAGCCATTTATGAGTAGCATTTGGCACATACTATGTCCTGTAACTTAACATTATTTCACACTTATGTCCTTCAATTTTAAGTGCACAAATAAACACTTAAACTTATATAAAGTTTGAACAAAGAAAATGAGTCTATTGTCAAATTTGTCATGTAGGATGTCACATAAGACGCATGTCTATTTATTCAATTTTATGCAAATTTCAATATCTACTTATGCACATCCAAAGTTGAAGGACATAAATGTGAACTGAGGCCAAATTAAAAGGCATATTTATGTATTACGCCCACAATTAATCAAGGAAAATTCCACACATTTGTAGTGAGCTCTGAAATGAGATGATAAATCTAGTGAAACTGAGACAAATAAATATCAACAATGGAGAGATCATCTAACATTGGCAAGAAAGGATATCCAAAGTAAGACTTTGGAACCCTGAATTCTGATAACCCTACACTCTTCTCATCCTGTTCCTATAATCTAGGACTCCTACTTCACTTATGTGCAAAATCCTCTCTCATGAAACTAATGTGCAAATATGTCTCGTGTCAACTCACGTCTTGTTAGATACAGCAGCTGGAAGAATATGAATCTGCTATGGGAAATCAATGATCGGGGTTACATCACCGATGGAAATGACTTCCCCATTCTTCCTCGCACCATCAAGTACAAAAGTGTACCCTCAAACTTGTGCCCGGGAGATAATCAAATTGATCAGTCACACAAATCCCAGAAGCAGCTCCAAGATCCAGTAAGCCCCTCTCCATAGTGGAAGGAAAAAAAATGAAAGAATCACACAGTTAGCAGCTGAAGTTCATATGTACTACAAGAGCAAGAACAGCACCTGCTGACATGCACACAGGATAGCAGCGGAAGTTCATGCGTACTACAAGAATAAGAACACCACCTATTGACAGGCACATAGGTCACGTTACTGAGGAGGATCTAGAATCCTCAGTCCTGTTACTCCGACACATGCAATCTGGACAAGGGAATGAATATATTGAGTCATTTGGTCTTTTAATCTCAATTCCTTTTGAATCACTATGTGCTCGTATACTAAGCATTTGCCGCTTGAAGCTCTTCCACCTGTAAGATGAGCGCATGGAAAACATACACCGGTCAAAAGCAATGCAAAGCCAACATACAAGACTGCATAGACTTACCAAAGGGGTTTTCGATCCCCATAACTGCTTCTTTCAGTTTCTTTGTCCTGTTTTTTATTTTTATTTTTATAGGGGGGCTTCTTTCAGTTTATATAGAGGCACACTAGAAAGGTCTCACATAAACAGAAAAAAAAGATGGTAAAAAGTTAACCAAAAGCTTACCCGATATTGGGATTATCATATAACAAAGCTAACTTCCTCTTGTCTGGCCTGATGGTCCTGGAGTGCCCGCCATATAAGTATCTTCTATGCCCCAACAGAAAGTGGGGGAAATTGCCTCCCTGAGTTGTCACGAATACTTCACTATGAAGGCAAACAGTATAGTCTATGGCAGCCATCCTGGAAGAGTAATTCTATAAGCAATAACTTGAGTCAGACAGTAGCCAAAGAGGAGTGGTGAGAGGGAGGAGCTAAAATGCCTGGAAGGAAAATCGAACAATTTAAACCTGAAATGGGCTTAATTCTTCTGGGGATGCCAGCATTTCTTTAGTTTGTAAAAGAGGAAACATTTCTAATAGTGGTTTCATATGTCGCTCAGAGTCGTATATTTTTCCAGATGCTAAATAGATGGATGTAACCTTGTCAAATCCCATGCCTCTTAACATCAAACCAACCTGATAAAAAGTGTGCAGAAAATTAGCAAGGAAATTTTTTTAGGGTAAATAATTTTATTAACAATAAGGGGGAAATCCTATACAAGCCGAATACTTAGAAACGAGAACCTACATCAAACTATGGTTATTAATGAAAGAAACCCAATCTTCTAAACAAATAGGGATCTCATTGGCCAATCTTCTATACAAATAGGGATCTCATGGGTACACCAAAAGGAAACAAGAAACAAAAGACTATTTTGCAAATTTATAAAATTTTGTTCAACCCATTCAACAGCTCTCATATTTTTCTCTTTCCAAATAACCCACATAATTGCTAAAGGGGCAACCTTCCGTGCCCTTGGACTTCTCTCTCCCCTTCTATATACCCTCAGCTATGCAGCATCTCCTTCACTAGTTCGCATCACCCATTGAAGCTCAAATCGGTTAAGAACCACCCTCCACAGTTGATTTGCCACTTGACAATACAATAGAAGATGATCTATATTTTTGCCTGAACATTTGCACATGAAACACCAACTAATTTCTAAAGCTTTCCACTGTCAAAAAAATTCCCCTTGATTTAAACATTTCTCTTTTCCTCCAAAAAAGAACAACAGATCATTCTCCTTGCTTTCAACTACGCCAAGAAAAACACCTGCCTCAATGCCCTGGAAACCCGTATAGAGCAATGAGGAAAGTTACATTCCTCTCCTCGGTAAACTCTTGTAATAAGATTAAAGAGTGAATAGACCATCTCTACTCTCTCACCATTTACATACATCCAATTTATCGTTCAATATATCTTGCCCACACTAAAAACTCAATCAAATTATGAAATTGTTCCCCCTCCCTATCATGTAGATTCCTCCAAAATCTCAAATCCCAATGAGACCTACAAATTTGTTGAACTGTTATCTCACTTTGGCAAGACATTCTGTATAAGTTAGAATAGACTTTCCTCAACTTGTTCTCCCCACGCCACTTATACTCACAGAAACTAACCATGCTTCCATGTAACACTCAGAAAATTTGGGTTGGACTTGGAATACTAAATTTCGTGTGGTTCGACCCGAACTATGATAAATCATGTAGTGTTGAAAGTTGATAGCTTAGCATGTACAGAGTGTACAAAAGATTTGGAGTTGAAAGGAATTGAGAAGGACTCGAGAGCCAATATGCAGTTGCAGAATGCCATATTCCCACACGTATCTTTTTTCCAATATGCAGACCAATTTTCCTTCTTTCCACAAGTATCTTTTTTTCCATACTCCTAGCCGCTTCTTTACTCTCTCAATCACCAAATTCCCACACGGCCATGTCTTTGTAGAGGCACCCAACGATAGACACGAAAATGATAAAGCATCAAGGAAAAGAAAAAACAAATAATTGTTGATATACAGTAGCAATGCTTGAAAGGTAAAGCTCCATAAGCAGGATGTAGAACTGCAATAGATCTTATGAAAATAACATATGGTTCTTAGATTACTAAACACTAGTCACAATCCTTGCAACTGAACTATGACAATGGATATTGACTAAAGAAGACAAAGAAGAAGGATACTCCACTCACATTGCCACGGCAATCTTTTCACACATGATTGAACAAGGAGACGAAATTTTCAAAAATCACCACCAATTATGCTACTCAAGTCTCACGAGTCACTTAGCAGTATTAGTCCCTTCTTGGTGAACAAGGGTAAGTCAAGAAATTCAATACTAGTAAAACTAATGAAATTGTCCAATTTTACACTCTCATCATCTCATAAGGATCCTCATGCCTAGCATAAGTATACACTAAATCTCAGACAAAGGTACGATATTCGAGGAATTGAAATTAAGGTCAGGTACAAAAAAGTGTCATCTCCAGAAAGTATTTTAAACCATATGTTCTATACTAAACCATATGCTTTCTAAACAAAACTTGTTCTTTAGGAAGCAAGTCTCACGAAGGATCAGAATGCTCTGATCAAGCCAAGAAAGTACAGTCATACAACTTATCCGAAATATGACGTGTTCCATTAGCATTAAGTCAAGTCTCTTGTAAAGGAATAAAATGACAATGTATTACCTCTAAAGGAGTCAAGGGACACTTTCCATTAATCCTGATAGCTCCAGGACGAATCACACGACCAGGTTTTGTAAATTTTCCCTTCCATCCTCTCTCTCTTGCAGCATCCATGTCCCTTTTTTCTTCTTCACCACCATCATATATGCAACAAGAGAAAGCCACCATATCCTGCAAGAGAAAATGATCAAGGCTCAATACCCTTGGAAAACTAAGCTATGGAGCACATACAAAATCAGATTACACACATGAAACTAACCTCCTCATAGCGGAGATGCACAGAAATATACTTTCCACTATTGTTGGCACTCCGTTCTTTCATTCTTGACACCAATGTTTCCCCCAAACTCAAAATGGGATTTGAAAATCTAAGGGCTTCATAATTTGCCACGCACCTAAGCCGCTGAACTGCTGGAGGAGAATCAAATGATAAACGGTTTGCAAATGGGGATATTCTGATGAGCCTGGTGAATGATTAAACACACTTAGCAAAACTGTGGCCATAAATAACAAAACAAAATGCTTCAAATATGAAGAAACGAACCTACCAATTAAGCATCAAAGAACTGGCAAGGGATATATCCAATTGACCAAACATGGTAATAGACTCTATTTTTTGGATAATGAAACACGATAACAGACTTAGCTATTGGAGTCTAGACATTCACAATTCTAGAGCTTGTTAGCCAAGCTTTCAATGTTCGCTTTTTTTCTTTTTCGAAATTGGTAACTGTATATATAAACAAAGAACCAAAACAATACTTAGGTACTACTGAAACCATATTTACATGAGCGCTCTAAAAATCCGAAGTCTGCTTATCTTTAAAAGTGACTTTTTGCCCGATCAGGTTTCAGAGAAAGTATTTTTGAATAGTAGCAGCTTGTGTTTGGTGAAATAATTTGAGAAGAATTTTTACTATTAAAGAAGCAGTTTCTGTTTTGCCAATCTTTCCGGAAAAAAATGCTTTTCATTGTCAAACAACGAAAGGAGCATGTAAAGATTCCTTTTACAACTAGTACTTTCCAATGATATATGAATTTATTGTGAGAAATTTTATTTAGTTCTTCAATTTTATTTAATTAAATGTAAGAGAATCGCAAAATAGAGAGGCGGGTTTATTATATTTCAATCATAGATGTGCTGTCAACAATACATGAGTTTACTGTTTTGACTGTGTTGTTTAGCAAGTTTGGAGAAAATAATTTTGAAATGGTGTTTTAACCCAAGAAAAAATTAGAACTTCTTTTGCTTAGGTTAGAAACTAATTTTTTTCAATTTCAGATCCAAAGCAAACACTTCGGATACTCACAAAAGCACTTATTTTTTCCCAAAAACTTGATCAAGCATCTTAACTCTTCAACATAAATACTTGTTTTAGAAAGTAAGCACTTCTAGTTTTATATATATATATATATGACACTAATATTCTAACTAAAGGCAGTTCGGCCCAAGAGCCAATAGTGGTGACAAAAAAAAATGTCCAAAAACTCACTTTTCTTCAAGCAGCTTTGGATGAACTATATCCCTGTAGTAACTGATGGAGGACCAAGCTTTGATCTTGAAGTTGTAAACATTGCTCATATTGTAATCGAACCTTTGCATAATATAATCAGGAATCTTGTTCACCACTCGCACATCATTGGCTAGGGTTTTAACAAAAAAATCTTCATCATAAATCTCTCCGAACTTGCTGCAGAGAACAAATGCCGAGCATTTTTATGATTTGAAATGAAAGGAAGGTGTAGAGATGGATATTAAACAAGATTGATCAAGAGAACAGCCAAGATTAAAACGAACACCCACTATACCATAAATAATATCACGACAATCCACCACCAGATTGACAAGAATGATACCAGGTTGCGTGAAGTAATTCAGATTTTAGTTTGCTTCATCAATATCTCAAAAGGAAATGACCATGAACCTAAGGTACAGATTCACCAAACCACCGAATCTGTTCAAATTCTAGGGCTACTAAAATCTTATTGTGGTCATTTGTGATATATTCAATTATGATTTGATGGAATCTCGACTCCTATTAGCACCCTCAAGAGGTAAAGCATAATTGAAGGTAAAGCATAATTTGAGGTAGTACACATTTCTATTAAAGAGAAGCCAATTTAATGCTATAAGAGCAGGTAAAGCATCTCAAGAGCTTTTCATTAGGAAAAAACTAGACTAGGTAATGATAGCAACAACTAAAAACTATTTATGCTTCTACCAAATTTCTGAGCATACAGTATATAAATCTCCCGCTAAGGAAGGTACTGAATTACTCAAACAAACAAAGAAGATGAAACAGCAGCCAACCTTGGATCCCTCCAAATGCTATGAAAATGGAAGTGTGGGATGACCAGGGTCGCATTAAGAAAACCTGCCACAGCAACAGCATTGCATATCTGGATGCACAAAAGCAACATTAGTGATCTTAAACTATCATCGTCATCCAAACAAAACCTTAGCATTTCATTAACAATTATTTTTCGAACTGAAGGACATACCGATGTCCTTTGCTGATTCAGACCACCATTTGCCTCAATATAAAGGTAACCATTTGATTCAGGAATTTCTGAAGATATGTGAGACAATCTTAGTTCATTGATCACCAAACCTCGTCTAAATTAAAAAGAAAAAAAAGAGAAAGAAACAGAATATCTTTGCATATTATTTCCAAACCCTGTAGAGCAATAGCATATTACTGTAGTTCTTGTTTTGATATCCATCACTCCGTCAGTATTTATTATTGTTTTCAATAATCTATCTAGTATGTTGTTTATTGTGTTTCGATTGCTGCACTATTTTTTGTTGTTGTTGCTCCATTAGGTAGACTTTGCATTGTTTTCTTGTAACGTGTTATATTTCTTCTTTATATCTGGAATAGCTACATTTGAGCCGAGGGTCTTTCGGAAACAGTCTCTCTACCTCCACGGGGTAGTGGTAAGGTTTGCGTACATACTGGCCAGCATTCCTTAATGCTGAAGAATATAACAGTACTAATTCTCAAAAAAAAAATGTTTGTGTACATACTACCCTCCCCAGACCTCACTTGTGGGATTTCATTGGGTATGTTGTTGTTGTCTGTAGACCAAGAACCTCAAAATCGCCAATCTAGCAATATAGGATTTTGAATCTTAATAAATTATACACAAATTGTTTGTCACGTCCCAAAACCTTGATGGAACGGATCGGTACCCATCGTAGTTGTAGTGTCTATGCAGCTTCGGATTCAAGAATGTTGAAACTGAAAACCAGTCACCATTTAATGGCGTTGAGGTCCTTTCACTATGTTACACTTTGGGTACAAAAGTTGAGCTCTTACTCATATTAGAGCACTGAAAAAATGAGTTATAGCAATTGACAACAGTCATTGAAGAGAACTGAAGAAACCTAGCCCTAATTCCAACAGTTTCTCATGATTAAGGTAAGATCTAATCCAGTGATGTGAAAGGCACTCACCTCTCGCATTAAGGGATTAAGGAAATGGAAGTATATACAAGAATCTGATCCCAATTTCATGATTTTGAATTGAACTCCTCATGGGTTAGTATAAATCCTATCTTGGACGGACATTAGGGTTTGAAACATGAGATTAACATTAGGGGTTTGGCTTTTGATAAGATATGCAAGTACAAAAGTTCTAAAGGATGACTACCTTATTTGACATTTTCTCCTTAAATTGGATGAATTTACTAGAGATTGTCTATTAATGACCAGCCCAACAGCAACTAAATGCATACAATGAGTCCATACCGCACTCTGCAGGTGGGTATCCATATTAACCTGCCCTGTATAATCCCACAAGTGGAATTTGGGTTGGGGAGGGGTAGAAGGTACGGGTACCTTACCCCTCCCTTTTGGGTGGAGAGGTTGTTTTTGATAGACTGCATCCATATTAATATATGGATATTGATATTGACCCGCCGCTATTGGTGGTGGGTGGAGATCAAGAGAAGCAAGTCGAGTGCATCATACTCTTCAAGAGTTGTGTCATGCCAATTTTCATATTTAATTTCTTATGTATCCACACGAAAGCGAGACCTCTAGTTCCTTTTTGGTCACCCATGAGATTCTTATTTGTATAGATGAGTGGGTGACTTTTGTAGAGTCATATTTTGGTGTACTTGTTGATACGAGGATTCCCCCGACATTAATAAAATCATTCACCATATTTTTAAGAAGTGTGGTGGAACTCGAACGTTCACCGGAAAGAGACGGGCTCAAAAAAATTATGAAAAGAGGAAGTAAAAGCTTTGACTAGACAAATGTTGTAATGCTGCCAACTAATATTGCCTCAAAAAAAAAAATGCTGCCAACCAATAAAGAGAAGTTGCTTAGGTCTTTATCAAAACCATAGAGTTGTGGTACCATATGAAAAGAGATATCAAGAGGGAAAAGCTTGCCGGACTGGTCATGAAACAAGAGGGTGCTTATATAAGATATTAGTCCATTGGAAACAAGAAAAATTTAAACTATATGATAAAAAGATAATTCATTTAAATAAGAAAACTTAACTGAATACGGAGTTTATTAGTTTCTAAACTAATTAGGGAAGAATATTTTGTACTATAAACCTAAACACGTATAATGACCATAAACTTTCAAGCATATAACTGCATTAGTTATTTTGAAATTCAAATTACTATAATTTAATGCATTGGGAAACCTCCAATATAACCTGAACGCAACCAGAGAGTTGCACTTACTATATGACTAATAATTAAGAGAGAGAAAGAGAGGCAGTATATAGCATACTAACAAGGATAAAAGACAAGTTTGATTCTCCAACATTTTGTACCTCCTGAGGATTTGTTAATGCATGGTCTCCATTCACCACCTCTATAGGAGTTTTTCCAAATTGTTGATATCTACAGGAAATTTGCACCTCTACTTAGTAAGATTTTAGAAGATAACCATCTTTAAGAGAATTTGAACTAAAATTTCAGAAATCATAAAACAAGATCAAGTTACAAAGTAACACACTTATTGACACAAAGAAATCGGAAAAATTCAAGGGGGCAACAAGAACCTAAATTTAACACAATAACAACAACAACAATATACCCAATGAAATCCCACAAGTGGGGTCTGAGAGGGTGGTGTGTACGCAGTCTTACCCCTACCTTGTGAAGGTAGAGAGGTTGTTTCCAATAGACCCTCACCGAAGTAAAGCATATCAAACTAGGTATAAAAAGGAATACAATAGAGAAGATGTCACGTTGAAATTAATGGAAAAAAGACCAGTAGTAACAACAAATAATATAATAACTGAAGCAAAGGAAACAACCAGTACTAATAAAATAAACAACAAATAATATAATAACTGAAGCAAAGGAAACAACCAGTACTAATAAAATAAAATAAAATAAGAAAATAGGAGAAAAATAATGGTTATACTAATTAAGAAAACTAGACAGACCACGACCACCTACTAACCTTCTACCATAATCCTTGACCTTCATATATTCCTATCTAGGAGCATGTTCTCGATAATCACCTCTCCCTAATACTTCTTCGGTTTACCTCTACCTCTCCACAAACCCACCATAGCAAATCTCTGACACCTTGACACCTCCTTACTGGGCATTTGTGCATCTTTTATATGCATGAACTATTTCAGTCTTGTTTCCCTCATCTTATCCTCCAAGGAGGGCACCCCCACCTAATCCCGAATATCTGTGCTTCTAATTCTATCTTTCCCGTTATGTCCACACATTCATCTCAACATTCTCATTTCCGCTACTTTTATCTTTTGGACGTGCAAGTTCTTGATCAGCCAATACTCCGACACATACAACATATTTGGCCTAAAAACTCCTTGATAAGAACCTAAATTTATCATCAAATATTTCACGATTAAACAGAAAACTCGATGTTTCTCAAAACATAGGACCTCGACAGCAACAACACTAATCACTTGGGTTTGTGCAGACTTCAGTGGGATTTCTGATTGCCTCGAATGATCACAAACAAACTTATGCCCTTCAGACTATTCAAGGTCAAAAGACTACTTACTTGATTCTCACAATTCTCAGTAATGTTTTGACGTCACACTGGAAGCAGAGAAAGGGTTTTGAACAATTAAAAAGTTTTTAAGGAGAACTCAACAGTCATATATATTATCTTAACATTTCTAAACACGTATCACAGACACACTGTTCAGAGGACTTTCACTCAACCACTGTAGGTGGAAATTGGAATTGGGAACACTAACTGAGTTCAAATAAATCATTGTGCATATTCCCTAGAGTCTCAACCCCTAGCAGCATTTCTACTCTTCTCCTATCCCCAAGAGCTCGTGACATTTGAAACCAGGTTAACACCTCCATCCAAGTGCCAGGATTCTACCTTCTCATGCAACAACACAATTTTTTCATTATAAATTCATGCAACATGTCAGAGTCCTTGTTTTCCATATGTATCACTGATTATCCTACTTTTTGCTATATGCACCTCATACATCAATCTTTCGAATCTTCAGACAAGGAAAATGACACTTCAACCTCTTTCAGTAAGATAACAAGTTAACAATTAAAAGATCCCATCCAATTACATAGCACCCCAACTAGCAGCTATCATATACACTTTCTACAGAATACTCAGATGTACTGCTCAGCAAGCACTAGAAGTAACCAATGATGTAACAAAGATGAGGACATAAGGAAAATGAAAAAAAAATCCATAGGGCAACAGTAAAACAATCATGATCAATGGCATTGATATACAACAGAGCAGAACCAAATACACTCAGGATTACAGATCTGGACTAAACAAAACATCTCAAACTGGAACAATACTAATTGAATAAAATTTGCGATGGAACTAACTCAGTGATCCCCAAAAACCCAAAAGTCAGTAAGACAAAAGAAAAGACTTTGTTTGTCAGTTCCACCAAACCATAGAAGGCAAAGTAAATAATCTAACCGCATCAGCAGTGGAATTATCAGAGTTCATTTCAGGTCGAAGCTTATCATAGAGTTGAGGGCTCCGGTAAACAGACCCAGGAGCAGGACGGTGCCTGATAATAGGAACAACATCAAACGGTACTGTCCCCATATAAAACAATATCCCAGCAATATAAAGCAAAGGAGCAAATAGGAAAATCCCCTGACGACGAACCAGAACAGATAGAATAGCCCCAGTTATACGATTTGCTAGGGTTCTCGGTGGCTGTTGACCCGAAGTAAAACGGGCACTGGGTTTAACCCTTCCACCACCACTACCTCCACCACCACTATTACTACTGCTACGTAAACGAGGCGACCGTGAACGTGGCGATGACGGCGTTGATGGGCTACTGTGTCCACTACTCGGTAGTCTATTATAAGCATGCATAGCTCTCTGTTTCAATCTCTTACTGCTTCATATCATATTGCACACCAAAAACAACAAAAAAAAAAAACTCAAATTTCACAGAATTGAATGATCTAAAAGGGTTTTTCGAGATTCACTACCAAAAAACCCAATTTTATTGAATTTTCTAAAGAGTTGTTTTTTTTTTGCTCCAACCCTTTGTTCCTCTCTCTTCAATGGATTTCAAGATTTGATGCTCCGGGTAGAGAGAGGGTGGAGGGAGGGAGGGAAGGTATAGAGAGAGTTGAAGAAGAAGCGAAGAGCGCAAAGTGTTAAAAATTGTTCTGTCAAAATAGAAAAAACGTTATGAGAAGAAGGTGCGCACGTGATCTAGAAAAAAAAAAGATGGATGCACGTGCTCTGAGTATGGGCTGGTGGGGCATGCTGGAATAAGAAATAACATACGAAAATGGTATAAAATAGTAAATTATTAATTCAAATTAAATATTATAATCACGATTTAATTTAATTGTAACCCATAACAAACAGTTGTCAATCGTCTCTTTCCCTAGGTTTCTCGCTTGCCAGTCTCTCCCTCGTCTCTTTCGCTTTTATACAAACACAAATATATAAAATGTGTTTGTGCTTGTATAAAGCGAGAGAAATATATATATACAAATACGAATACATATATTTTCGTCATATACATTTATAATCATACAAATACAAATCTTCTCATGCCCAGTTATCTTTTGCCTTTCTCTCTTTCTCTCTTTATACAAACACAAATTATACAAATTACATTGTATAATTTGTCTTGTATAAAGCGAGAGAGATTTGATATACAAATATTTTATTTCGATTCAATTGTATACAAATCCAAATTTTATGCAGATATACAAACACATAAAATTGAATTGAGAGGCTACCAACGATTTATACAAACGAGAGGCTGCCAACGATTTATACAAATGGTCTGCCAGCGAAATTATACAAATCTGAATCTCCTTCCAGCGAGGTATACAATCTAATGCTCCATAGCAAGCATAAAGTTTGTTATGGAACACAATTATACAAACTATAGTTATAACATACAAATGTGATTTTTATATTTGCTATATGTGAAAATTGCCCAATAATGTATGCATTAACTTTCTGTATTAGTAGTATTTTATTTGATATATTAAAAGGGAAAAAGGGTCTGATATATCCATGAACTTTGTCATTTAGAGCTGATATACCTCTCGTTAAGGGTATATATGAGTCACTTTCATAACGAGGGGCATATCAGTCCAATTAGTAAAGTTGAGAGGTATATCAGACTCTTTATGTATGTGATCATATGATAGTATGTATTAGAAAATAGAAGAAATTAAGCAAATACCCCATAAAACACAAAATAATTACAAATATATACCTCTTACATTCATACCCCACTAAATAATTACACTAGTTATCTCCCAACTATTTTCGCTTAATATATATATATATATATATATTGTATTAGTATCATTAAGTTTTCTTGTTCATAAATTACTCATTAGTCAATGATTTAGTATCAGCTAAGCGAAAATTATCAGTCTTAATGGAGGTATGGGCTGTAAAATAAATAAATTTGAGAATAGTATTTCTTGAATTACTTTGGATTGAGATATAAATATGTAATTATTTTGGTTTTTATGGCTCATTTATATATGTAGTTTTCTCAAAATATAATATATGTATTAGCTTTGTGTATAGTAGTATCTTGTTTAGTATAATCTTTCAATCTATGTATAACTAAATGTTAACTTTATTATGCATTAAAGTGTGTATTATTAATATATGAAAAATCATGACATTAGTAATGCGAGTTTATTTTCATGATCGTGGTGTTGGATCAACGCACCTCTCAACTTATTCCATGTGATATCTATTATCTGACACCTCCCTTCATCAACATGTACAAGGTAAGAGTTCTCAACAACTTCATTGATCACTAGGTCACAATATTGAATGTTAATGCAAGATTTTTAATGCATGCATTTGCATGATTAAAGACATAATTGTCTCTAAAATCTTTTTATACATCTTTTCCACAATACGTGGAGGGTATTTTTATGAATAATAATAATTAGAAAATATACAATACATGTTATTTTTAATACACCAAATCAAACTAACGCATCAAATATAATCTCTGCATGACTAATGCTATTACTAATGATGTAATACACTCTATATATTTAGCATTATTCTTATACATTTTACCAAATAATATACACTTTATTTAATATTATTCTTATACTATCTATCAAACAATATACACATATTGAGATATTTATTACTACTACATAATATTAATAATGTAATGAATTTTAATGCATACATTAACACTAGATTTGTGCATATATAATACTCCCACCGTTAATTTTTGTCATCACCATTACGTAGGAGGATAAGATCATGAGATTTTTGGGTAAGAACATGACATGCACCTAAACACAAAAACAAATATAAACTATTTTCTGAGTTAACATTTTAGTACCAAACTTTAAAATAATTTGCACATTAGTTCTATAAATTATCAAAAGAATATATACAGAAAATCTGCAACCCTTTTACAGCACCAATCAAAGCTCAGAAGGTCAAACATGGTGGTTATTGAAGGAAACCTCAGTTCAGAGCAGCTTCAGTTCTTTGATTCTAATGGGTATTTGGTGTTAGAATCATTTGCAAGCCAAGAAGAGATCCAGTCTATGAGGAAGAGAATGGAACAGTTGCTTGATGAGTTTGATTGCTCTTCAGATGCTTCTGTTTTTTCTACCAAGAATCAAGTAAAGATTCAATTTTTATACACTGTAGTTTGATTTTTGAATTCATTAGCTTAGTTTATTTGGTTTTGAGATAAACCCACGTTTCCCTTTTTTGTCTTTTTTTGATTTTGTGTGTTTTGTGGCATTTGGGTTTCAGCAAGAAACGACTAATGATCACTTCTTTGAAAGTGCTGAGAAGATTTCATTCTTCTGGGAAGGTATGCTTGTGTTTAATTTCTTCTTGTTTTTTTGTACTGTCCTTTGTCTTTTAACTGATTAGGAGTTGTAGACATCAAAATTTCGTGGGACTCGATAAGAGAGACAAATTCAATTTCAGTTAGTATTCTTGGATTCTACTCTACTCTAATCTCTAGTTCATGCCTATACGAAGTATAATATATTCTGGAATATTCACAGAGATCAAGATGTGGATAGACTCTCCCTATCATCATAGTTCGAGAAATATGCTACGACCCTCATCATAGAGTAATCTTAGGAGATAAGAATCAAGGGATAAATATCCATATTGTTTTATCAATGAAATTATGTTTCTTCATATTTTGTTATCTGTTTAAAATTTGTTGTAAACGGTAGTATTTACGAACAAGTTCAATTAAAATTGCAAAAGAACGAGTGAATGGGTGTGTTAATGGCTTTGAGTTTGCATATCAGTCTTTTCTCTTGGTTCTTGATTTTCAATTATAGCTGAGAAGGCAGTTATCAGTATATTATTGGCTTTCAAAGGATCAAAAACTGTAAAGATGTTAATTTTTTGTCGCCATGGAGAGACATTTTTGGTGTTATTTTGATGATATTTGCTTCCATGTCTATAATTTATAATTCCTTTCATAGCCTAATTATGTTTTAAATATTTGCTTAGGATGCTTTATTGATATTTATGGTCTTGGCAGAGAAAGCATTTGATGAAGATAGAAACCTAAATCAGCCAAAGCAACTTTCAATAAATAAAGTTGGACATGGTATGGTTCTGTTGATTACTTGTTGTCAACAGAGTTGTTTCATTTTTCGAGTAACCTTTTTAGTCTCTACCTCAACAAGGTTGTTCTTAGATTTCTCGTACCTGTGCTATTGCAGCTCTTCATGAAAAAGATGCTGTATTTAATAAGTTCTCTAGCTCAGACAAAGTCTCAAGCATGTTGCGGTCCTTGGGTTATAAGAGGCCAGTAGTCATTCAATCAATGTACATATTTAAGGTAAATTCTGGTATTGTTTTATCTAGTAATGGGGTTTCTCTGCCCTATATCTTTGTACTGTCCTCAGCTAAATCATGTCCAATCCTTGGTTGTTCAAGATCACCAGTCAGATAGGTGTGTGTCATTCTAGAAGGTTGGTGTCTTAGTAAGGCTAGAATGTATCCCAGTTGAAAAGTGATATTATTTCTGGACTTAATGTACGAGAAAAATCTCGATTCTTTTATTTAACAAGGTCAATGAAATTATCTAAAAGAAAAGCTTCCCAGGGTGTTAGGTCCTCCATACAAACGAGGTATATGTTTACCGGGGACACGGTATGGTTAGATTTGTTATGAGGTCAAGGACACGTGTCGATATAACTCGTTAGGTTTGTGTATTAGCAGTTAAATATGTTCGTAAGCGAGCTAAGTAAAACAGTGAAGAAAATTAAATAATCGTAGGAAGCAGTAGAGCTTCGATGATTGCTGTTTGCACTGGATCCCAAAACCCTTACTTGAGTAACCCATCAGTCCTATCTAATGTACGAGAAAAATCTCGATTCTTTTATTTAATATATGTTTGCTCATGTCGCATCACTTTGCTCGTGTTATCCAAGGATGCATCCATACCATGTTCACGTCTTGTCACTTTAAAAAATTTGAAGCCTTGCTAGGATGAAGTGAACTACTAAATGTTCTGTAGCTGTGCATATCCACTTGTGTCCCTTGGAAATGTTTTTTCAATTCTCTAATAGTATGATGACATCATAGAGGATATACGTAGAGTCACCATACTCTTTGCAATTGAACAAATAACAGAAAAGAAACAAAAACCATAATGGAGTTGTAATTACTATTATCCATCCTTCTATGAGTGACATGTAAAACTCTGTTTTCCAGCAACCCAGTATTGGGGGTGAAGTGGTGCCGCACCAAGATAACTCTTTTCTGTACACTGAACCAACAACATGCACTGGCTTGTGGCTAGCTTTAGAGGACGCAACAATTGTAAATGGCTGTCTATGGGCTATACCAGGGTCCCACAAAAGTATTGTTTCTCCCAACTTTCTTTGTCTTGCTACCTTTAAATCATTGAACTCCTTCTTGTAACATACAAAATGTTCTATTTCTTTAGATGGCCTTGTGAGGAGATTCCTTAGAGATGAAAGTGGGGTTCATTTTGATAAGCCATCTCCATGCTATAACCAGGAAGATTTCGTTTCACTTGAAGTAAAAGCTGGATCTTTTGTAGTCATTCATGGAGATCTTATTCACCAGAGGTCAGTCACTTTCAGAACTTCTCTTGGACCATATAGAACTGTCAGTTATGCTACCATTTGTATTTGGCTCGTTTGGAATGCTTTTTATCCATTCAATCTTCATAATGTATGGTTGCAGTTTTGAGAACCAGTCTTCAAAGTCACGACATGCATACAGTTTACATGTGGTGGATACTAATGGCTGCAAATGGGCAGAAGACAATTGGTGAGTGGCCAGGGTTTTGCTGTTTAATTTGCTGTTTTTTTAATTCTAAATGCCATAGTTTACTGGGAGGCAAAGCAGCAGAGTTGTACTGACTGAAATTATCAGGAAAGACCTCTAATGTCTAATAAGGAAGCTGCTAAGGCTCATGCAGTGTATTCAGGGTGACTTGTAGATTGTTAGGAACTTCGAGTTGTTCTCAATAATACAGCTTAGTATAGGTATTAACACATTATATTCCGTGGTTCTGAATTACTGAGAACTACGTGATATTTGCAAGGTAAGATTGCGTACAATAAGATCCAATTTGGTCCGATCTGTCCCCAGATCCGCATAGCGGGAGATAAGTGCACCAGGCTGCCCTTTGTAATAGCTACATCTCCGCTTCAAGTCCATTTTGCATGGCACATTTATTTGTTTTTAACATCTGGTGGGAGCCTATTTAATTTCGTTTTATCCTTTTAACCTCTTTAACTGGTACTGAAGTGCACAGGTCTCCTCTTCTGACTTTTGAAAACTATACTTAAAACTAATCTTTAATAATATAGTTAGATACTCTTAGAGTCTTCTAGTTGTAAAGTTACGATTGTCCAGAATGCTATGAATGTTTACCTGATTTTTTTTTCTGTATTAGATCTGCATCTGGATTGGATCGTATGTACTTTCTTAGATGTGAGAAGTCATTCGAATTGTATTCAATGATATGTCTTAGTATCAGGCAACCTCCAGTATAACTTGTTATATTCCGAAAATTGAGTATTTTCCTCCCTTGGATAATGACAGGACGGAGATGGAAAAGGATGTACGTAGGGTGATAGTTTATATAAATGAGCCTAATTTCTGAGATGTAGCTTTGATTCATAGAATTCTTACCAAACAATAAGCTAAGTTACATTGCCAATAACAAATATGTTACGTTGCTAAGGGATAAGGGTTGAGAAAAGGCATGTTTATTGAATCGATAGCTACTATACAGTGTTTGCTGAAGGATTTGTAGCTGAAGATGTATAAGTTACTACATTTGATCCAACTTACATGTTGCTTTTGTTTTTGGTAACTGTTCAGGATTCGAAGAAATGTAGATCCAGAGCCCTTGTTCAGTTCTTGAATCAACTTTCGACGAAGGTCCAAATCTGTTAGTGCAACATGGAAAATATCATTGAGAGGAATCAACAAAGAAAAGAAAAGTGGGTCAATAACATCAACATGTGTATTTGAGAGATTCTCCTCGGATTTCCATGAACTTTGTGAAATCATCCAGATCTGCCTTTCATTAATGTTTATGGTTACATTACATATACTCTTATCATTACAAGATTTGTTCAAATATGCTCAAATCATCCCAAATGAAACTCAAACAATGAACATTACACCAAGTTAAAGCTCCACATCAACCTCACAATGTTAAACCAAACTTTGTTACATAATACTTAGCTTCTAACTCATTTGCATGACTATTGTGGTGGTCAAAGTAGGGGTTGAGGGCAACTAGTCTTATGCCAAAGATAAAATGGTGATAATCGGAAAATGATAAAGATAAAGGTGTGAGAGAGATCGTCGTTTTGCGTGAAAATTGTGTGTTCTTTCTACGAGTATTATTAGGGTGAAATGATGGTGGAGTAACAATGATCTTCAAGTCGTGTTTTTGAGAGTGGAGTGAGAGAATCAATTGATATGACGATGATTAATTTAGAGAGATTTTGAATGATAACTGAGAAAAAATTAACTTTATCGACGAACTACCACACATAAAAACATCAAATTGACTTGGTCCCAAAATCTTTAACTTCCAAATCAAGTGGCTTATAGAAACAAAACAATTTTGAGACTCTCAAGGAGTTGCAAAAACAACTTAGAGATGATCAATTTTGTGAAAGAAGGTTTGAGTCTATGTGTTAGGTTTGATAATATTTTAATTTGGCATATTCTACAATATTTTTGAAGCCTAAGAACATGTTGAGCATCTAAGGTGCATGCATCTTTTATGTTCTAGACAAAAAAAAATGTTTGTTAATTTGAAAAGCTCATGTACTTTTGTGTTGATAAAGTAAACTTAGTTTTCTTTGTTTTGTGAAAGGTTTTAGCACCATAGCCACATCTTTTAAGTCGAACATCAATTTGCCGTGTATTAGTAGATAATATGTACTTGGATTCACGATATTGCCAAACATAAAGAATCTATACTCGAGCGATTTACTTTAGCCCTGACATGATAGGTGAGAAATCATTCTAATTTTTATTTTTTTTGGGCTCAACTTCTACTTGTGAACCCATGCGTCTCTTTTAGTCCCAAATAAAATTGAAAAGAGAAAATCAAATGGCATATAGCATATGACTTGTTTTGTGATAACCTCCAATAGAAAACAGCCAAAATTTGGCAATTGGTCCAATATGGCAATAAGAATGGTGTATAGAAACTTGGCATCTAGCTCCAAAAGCCAACACCTTTTTTTAGGGTGGGTTCACTAGATTAGAACTCACTTTCAAAAATCCTCAAGAAAGTATGGACATATATATGATCACAAAGCAAGACGAAGCCAGATATGATAAAGTGGTTCATCTTTCGACAAAAAATTATATTGTGTATTCATGATTAAAATGATTTTTTATGTTAACTCTTTTTAACTTTATTTTTGAGTTTTCATATCTTGAATCGGCTTAGTGAAAATTTTGGCTCTCTTACTATATATGATCATTGATCATGCACCATCTTATCTTGAATTGTAGATCAACTTGAAACCCAATATCTTTATATTATTATTATGCTATATCTGGCAATATACTAATTTTTTAAGTAGTCCATTAACACTTTAAACCATGATTGTGATTTCATACTAGATGTGGAATTTTATAAATAAATAATATGATTATCGAATCAAACCTATATATCATTATAATTTGGAGAAAGGAGGGATATGATTGTAGGTTTCTAGAAAGATTTGAATAAGTAGGAATTATTAGGGGAAAATATATCATAGTGGGATTTGAGATATTATTTATGTATATGACTTTTTAATTATAGGCCATCATGGTAAGATGAAAAGATCAATTTAATTATTTTAATATATAGTAGAGGTGTTTAATTTGGAGGACATTATTATTACTATTAAAATAAATGTATAATTAGATTGGTTTGAGTTTACTAAAGTGTTGGACTACAAATCAATTAAAGAAATATATAACGTACTTTTTCCATGCATTCTTCTTTGCTACATGTAGCACAAATTAAAATTCCACTTGTTGGTGAAAGGCCATGCATCTTTTTTCTTTTCTTGCGTCTAAATATAATAAACCATTTAGTTGAGTTGTGGACCTAATTAAATATCATTTTCAATATGTCAAAATAACTTCCTTTTTGCTAGCTAACTTTATGTAGTATGTAGCTGGTATATATGGAAAAACACATAGGTACGTATAGCTACTATAGCAATAGAGTCAGAATTTTTGAAGTTCAAACTATAAAGAAGTAAACACACGAAGAAAAAATTGAAGACAATTCAACATCTACTATAGTTTGTATATACACATAAAAAATAACTTATGTTGAACCTTCTGAGTCCTTACCAGTTCCACGCTCTTTATTATATAGATGGATAGATATGATAACCTGCAATCTAAAAAGATGAATGAAAAGCCATAACTATAGTGCGCCTATATATGGATGTTTGTAGTTCCTTTGCTTTTGGACCTTATATTATATAATATAGGTGACGTTATTAAAAAAGGACCTACCACTTCCACTAATATAATTATCACACCTACTTTGCTTTTGGGTCTGGCCCTTCTACAAAATATACTAGAATCGACTCTCTTCATCATATAGGATACATATACTTGACAAGATTATTAAAAGGTACATTTAGCCGCGTAAGATGAAATTATAATTTGAAGTTATGAGATGAAACTAAAGTTTAGTTTGGAACTTTGGATATGCAATTTGAATTTTTAAGTTCTATTTTTTCTCAATAACATATTAAATGAAATTTCACAAGTGGGGTTTGGAAATGATAGAATGTAATTAAGCAGGCCTATCCTTGGTTTAACTATAGCGAATTCAAATATAAAGAACAAGAAAATATAACAACTAATTAACAAGGGAGGCAATGAAATGGAATGAGAACACAAAATAGTGTCATAATCGAAACACAATAAACAATAGTCTATGATTGATATCACAAGCAAGAACTACATTAATTAATATAACTAGTACAACAACAAAGAACAACAAGGGCAAACACTCAGTAAGCAAGACAACACTTCACTACCTACTAACATTCTACTTGAATGCGTGTCTGATGTCCTCCACACCCTTCTATCTAAGATCATGTCCTCAGTAACCTGAAGTTGTATCCTGTCCTGAAATGTCCAAATCAAACTTTTGGAGAATTTGGAATTATTTCGTCTCATGATTCAAAATCATGAGATAAAATCGTATGTCGCAGACATTCATTACATTATTTCAAATTACGAGATAAAATCGATATCCAAATGCCTATTTAGGTTTACACACAATATTTGTATTAAACTAACAAATGTATATTTTTCTGATAAAACTTTTATCAAATGTAGAATGATTTTATTAAGTTTTTAAATATTTTTTTATATATAAATAAAAAGTAAAAGGTGGTCAATGAAGGTGAGCGGGTTATCGGGCATGACTAGAAATCATGTGAGCTTTGACCCGCCCTCGTAGGTATTGTTTGTTTCTTAATTTGTTTTTTCCCTACAAATAGTAATTCTCTTTTTAATATTCCAAAATAGCCCTTCAACAATATTTGTCTTGAATCAATTTATAATAATTGATCATTCAAATTGACTAATTTTGTTTTATCGTTAAAAAATTATCTAACTTTACTTGGTTAGCTTTCAATTTCCATTGTCATCTAATTTTGCCTAACTAATTAGCTAAAATGATCATTTAATTGGGCAAAAAGGTCATGAAACAACTAATTAAGTTGTTGAAAAGTCCGTCCAGAACAATATCATATATATTTGGAAGAATTTATTCTCAAAATTGACTACCACAATAACCCTTTTTTTTAATTAACTCAATTACTATAATATCATCTACTACGTCAATTATTTATTAATCATGTAGGACGTCTACTGCTATTATTTTCTTACCACACAAACCTTGGGGGATTTTCTCTATTCAAGACTTCTTTTTTTCTCATTCGATGTTTGGTGCATTAGAGTTTTGATTAAATTTGATTGCGCATGGCAGGGCCCATTTGGGGATGACACTCCCAACATGATTTTCTTCATACTCAGGACATGAATCTGAAACTTTTGATTAATGATGAAACAATCTCACCACTGCATCACAATCCACGTTCGTTAAGAACCTATATATATGCATACCTTAGTATTAAACAAATATCTTTTGTTGAATAATAATTAGTTGTTGCATGTCCCATTGTCAATGGCCATGAGAACACACACATATATACCTGTTAGAAGGAATATTTTTCTTTCTTTTTTCCCTTTTAAGAAAACAAAGTCCACTATATAAATTGAATAATAATTATATACAACATCCCATGTGTGTATAAAATTAATTAAAAATTACAAAGTAAATACATTTTCAGAGATAAATATATAGAGATTGATATATTATTCAACTTTGAATTGATATGTAAATAAAGTGAACTGACTTTTTATTTGTAGAAAAAAATAAGTTATTGTGAAAATTTTCACGAAGCAACTACAAGGCTTTTCTAAAGCTCCTTACAAGTTGTCTGCTTGAGCTACTTGAGAAACTGTTGCAATGTTTTTTAGAAGTTGCCTGAGCTACTTACAATATGTCTGTTTGAATTACTTGCAAATTGCCTACTTGATTACAAGCTTGAGCTTGAGCTACTTGCAATTGTTTGCTTGATTGCAAGCCTCTGTTGCACGACTTTTTAGAAGTTGCTTGCTTGATTGCAAGCCTCTGTTGCACGACTTTTTAGAAGTTGCTTGCTTGATTGCAAGCCCGAGTAAGCTGTTACAAGGATTTTCAGAAGTTGCTTACGAATTGTCTGCTTGAGCTACTTGTAATTGCCTACTTGATTGCAAGTCCGAGTAAGTTGCAACAAGGTTTTACAAAAGTTACTTACAAATTGTCTGCTTGAGCTACTTGCAATTGCTATACTTAATTGCAAGTCTGAGGAAATTGTTGTAAGGTTTTCTAGAAGTTACTTGAGCTACTTCTTGCAATTTGTCTGCTTCATTAAAGTCCGACGAAACTACAAATTTTTTCAGAAACTACTTACAAGTTATCTGCTTGAGCTACTTAATTACAACGTGTTATAACAAACATGTACATTGCTCCTTGTACCAAGTACAATCTTTTTCCCCCTATTTCCTTTCTCAAGATATACACAAAGAATCTGCATTGAACAGAAGCCACAGATTGAAAC
This sequence comes from Solanum piurae, assembly GCA_029582685.1. NCBI lineage: Eukaryota > Viridiplantae > Streptophyta > Magnoliopsida > Solanales > Solanaceae > Solanum > Solanum piurae. The sequence goes on along the minus strand of JAJOOO010007081.1, from coordinate 27,723 downwards.
CGAAAGGTGCACTAGCTATACAATCAATTTTATTGAAGATAACATAAGATCAGGATAAGGATTTTCCTTATTAGTTATGTTTATCATCATCTTCATCATATCATTTTCAAAATTCTACTTTACCAACCTTACTTTTATTTAGTTTTCCCTCAACCACTACATATTACTAATCATTATTTTACTTTAGTGTCATTTTTTGTGGTTTGACACCATTAATTTTATCTTTTGTTCCTTGCCTTCAATAATTAATTTGTTGAGGTTTAGATTAGTACTTAGTAATGATTGAACCTTATAATAATCTTCGCGGAAATGAAATCTCTTAGTCACTTACAAATTGAATTAAAAAAAGCGTGACTTTTTTTCTTTTTAACTCCTGATCAGGAACTCCTATCTTTTTACTCTCTTGGTGACTCGAACTCACAACTTTAGGTTGGAAGTAAATGATGCTTATCATACGAATAACTTTCTCTTGTCAAAACTTGAGTTTTTCAGATTACTAATGTGTAAAAATAAAAATCTCTTATAAAAAAGTAATAATACGTAAGTTTAGTGAAAATAATTTAAGTGACGTAATAAATCGATTCTCCGACTTTAGGGTCTATGTCTAAAAGCAACTTTATATTTTTATGGATAAGAATGACATATAGTGGAACTATTGAACTTTTTTGGCGTCAAATTAAGCCAACAAAAAGGGAAGAAAGACATAACATGTACATTAGACCAGCAAAAAGTGGGAATCGCCCATGAAGAATATTAGTTTATATATTATATATAAGATAAATTGAAAAAATAATAATTAGAAAGTGTAGATCACCATGTATATATATATGGTTTTATTCATGAATTAGGGAAAGACATGTGTAGAATATTTAAATTATGAAATATATGCTAGACTAGATAGAAGAATATTAATTATGATTAAACTGAAACAAAACATACACAATTGGACAAAGGTACATTATTATTCCAATAGTCCAACAAAAAAGTGTATATATATAATGTCAGATTCGATTTCATTCCAAATTAAATACTTGTGCAATGTATTAGGGGTTCATAGGTAGGTAAAACTTGATCCGAATCGAAAAATTGAATTAAATCAATTAAATAAAGTTATGGAGTTTTGGTACAAGAATTAATATAAGATTCAGAATGACACATAAACAATTAATTTCCTTTTGAATGAATTTTTTCTTCTTCTTTTTATTGAATGGATTATTTCTTTTATTTTTCGTATATGATTAATAATCGAACCAAATCAAATTGAATCGGCAACAATCAAATATAATAATATAATGTATGTACACATAATGATTCAAATCTTGAAAGGATTAATTTAAAAAGTGATCAGAAGGGAAAAACAGAGTACAAAACAAGCTACAAGGTATCACGAGAGGAAATAAAGTTGCTACTTTAACAAAGACTCCAATATTATTGATTGGAAAAAACCAAAGTCCAAGTGGACTCACTATTTAGTGACAAATTTAAGTAGGGTCATAATCAAGGATATTTTGAAAGTTTAATATATTATATGTATAAAATATAATATTTTATTTATATATAATATAATTTTTCGATGAAAAATAATAAATATAGGGTTCTGCCAAATGTATGAAAATGTTTATCTTAATAATTGCAGAACATCAATCTGTGCCCATGTGATCTACTCTCTATTTATCTTTTTGCTCCATTAATTAGCTTATTCCCTTCACATTGCGTGTTAAATGAAGTTTTTAGTTTTAATTATACTTGTTAAATGAAGATTTTAATTTTAATTATGCGTGATAAATGAAGATCTTAATTTTAATTATTAAGTCGGTTTATTTTTAAGATTTGAATATTAATCATTAAATACATTTGTTTTTGTTTTTACAATTATTTAATTGGTCTGAATAAGTTTGAATGATTAAGATCTATAACAAAGTTTTAATATTATTAACATACTTATTTAAAAATTTCTACAAAGATGACAGTTTATCGTTATTCCAATTGTTTTCACACATCACCTACAATAGTAGTTTGTCATCACCTACCATCCACAATCACCACCCTCAGCCCAACCACAACCACCATTACTGTCGTCAATCACCAAAATCAATCATTACTCATGACCATTATCAATCATTTGCAATCATCACCAAAACGACAACAACTATGGTTGATCACTACTATCAACCTATACCCCATACGATATTAACCAAACTATCATCATTAGTCAACACCATTTCAAATCAACACACAATCACCATCGTTAGTCATAGAGTCAAATCTAAGATTTGAAGACTTCGGGTGCACCAATATTACCTTGGCTCAAATATGAGCTCTAAAATAAACTTAAAATAAAAATAGTGAAATAGCACTCGAGTTGGACTTGAACCTAGGTCTTGCGAGTGGTTTCTCGAACTTTTACCAATAGCACAATGACACTCCTATGCTCCTTATGGATACACTGTTAATTATATCCTAATTTCATTAGTTTCTCAAGATAGATATACATATATACACATAATTTTTTTCGAAGCTAACGGATGCACGTGCACCCTCATCTATAGGGGTACGTCCGGCTCTGGTTAGTCATCACTACCACCAATTGTCATATAAAAATTCTAAAATATTTTATTGATAAAATCATGTCAATTTAATATTTTATTTAATTTTTTCATTATTATGTTTTAAACAAAGACAAATTTTATATATTCAGATGTTGAAAAAAAAGCAAATCTTAATTATGTAGTATTCAAATCTTATTTTTTAATGCACTATCTTTGTATTCAAGTGAATGGGGGGTTTAGTTAGTATTCAAAGGCGTATTTAAATTCATACCTCCATATCTTAATCACATATATTTTGATATTACATTCACATCCAAACATCTTTATCTTAATAAAAACATGCTACTTTCAAATTTGGACACCTAACTTTGCTTTTCTCTTATATTTAGGATAAAGTGAGTAGTACTAATTATTATTGAACAACAAATTAAAGTATAGAGAATATGCCAATTTGGTGTATAAGTTATGTTTTATATTCAAAATGATGTCTCTTAGTTTCCTAACTCGTGACTGATCAAAAAGTTAGAATAATTAGTATCTTATTTGAGCCTATAATGAGCTTTAATCATCTTTGACTTATGGCTTCTAATAATGTGAAACAACTTTAAACTCCAAAAAGTTGGGTAGGAATATTAGGGTATTTGCATTTTTTTTTTGTCACCAAGGTGGTGTTATAAATAATTTGCTATTGTTTCAATTATTTTATCATATACATGCTATTTAATATCGGTATATGGAGTATGACTTTGTTTATCAAAATTTGAACATATGTGAACAAATTATTTAATGTATTTGTCTGTATTTATTTGAACTTGAGATCAACTAATTCGCTAAAATGGATTAAAAAAATAAGTATTCGTCCAATTTATTAAATTATTAATTTATTTTAATTAGCTAAATATGAATCATATTTGTATTATTTGCATATATTTGATGCTTTGGATTTTAAATTTTTTTGGGTTTTTGTGTTTTCTCCTAAAATAAGTTTATAACCCAATTGAGTCAAGGATTTTATTACCACTTTAAGATTAGTAAAAACTATAATTCAAACAAGTCAAAGAAGTTGGGTAGGACATTACTTGTCATAATTTCTTTTAGAATCAAATTAAATGAATTTTGATTAATATTTAAAAATATATTTTTTCATTATTTTATTATAAAAAATTTATAATTCATAATATTTTCTTATAATTTTTGAATATCTAAATTTTTAGTTCAAAATATTAAATTAATATAACTTAATTTAGGTTTGAATATTAATAAAATTGACTCTAGAAAAATAATCCCTCCATTTCATATTAAGTTAATTTTTGAGGCATTTTTCATTTTTCAAATTAACTTAATTGTTCAGTTTTCAAGACTACTTTTAAAGTGTTCTTCCAATTTTACCCTTCATTAGTTAGTATTGGAATTAGTGATTAATTAATATTTCGTTATTTTAATCATAAATTTAACAAAATAAGGGTAAAAAATAGAAAACTAGGTTCAATGTATGCCTTAATCTACTTTTTTTTAAGGGTGTGAAACACCTCAAAAATTAACTTAATATGGAATGAAGAAAGTAATAGGTAACAAAATAAAAATGAAATTGACTCATTTTTCTTTTCAGTCAATTTCAAAAAAATTGACATATTTCTATATTTAGTAATTATTTAATTTTAACTATTCATTTTATCCCTAATGACATACTTCCATCATACTTGTTTACCATAAATTTCATATATAGTCACACATTCATCTATGACTTGTTTTTATACCCTATATTTCATAAGTCAATCTTTTTTTTTTCTTAAATTTCGCATCAAATCCAACTATACCACATAAATTAAGACAGATGGAACGATAAAAATGAATGAGAGTAGTTTTGCCGCCATACCGACCTTAGTATTCTCACTCTGACTCTTTTTATATAAATTTCATAACCTTCTTAGATAAGTGTACCCTTCCATGAAAATTTTCATTTCCCCATTTTCCACACTTTTACATTTCATTCAAATTTCTAAGTCTGTTTCAACACTACTATATATATAAATTAACCAGTACTAGTACTAGTACTAGTTTGTGTTGTTATTGTTAGTGTCAAAAAATGGAAGAAAATAGAGTTATAGATATAACAACAGGTAGTTTTGAGGTGCATAAAGTTGTATCACCACCACATAGAAGCACTTTGTTGAAACTGAAAAACAGGCTTAAAGAAACTTTCTTCCCTGATGATCCTTTAAGACAATTTAAAGGACAGACAATGAAACAAAAACTGATTCTTGGTGCTCAGTATTTTTTTCCTATACTTGAATGGTGTCCTAATTATGGATTCAACATGTTTAAATCTGATATCGTATCTGGACTCACCATTGCTAGTCTTGCAATTCCTCAGGTTCATTCCTTTTTTTTGATGATTTCTCTGTTTTAAAGTTGATACATGTGTTAACATTCTGTTTTTTTATTTTTTGAGTTGCAGGGGATTAGCTATGCAAAATTGGCTAATTTACCTCCAATTGTTGGTCTTTGTGAGTATTCTTTTTCGTTATTTTGATATGTTATACTCGAGCTCGAGAGAGGGGTGTATGGTCTGAGTACATTCTACCAGACCATAGACCCCACTTGTAACTACGCGTTCTTCAGACCTCACTTATGAGATTTTACTGGTATTGTAGATTCGAGTTTTGTGCCTCCTCTTGTTTATGCTGTTCTTGGAAGTTCAAGGGATTTAGCAGTAGGACCAGTTTCAATTGCATCACTTGTATTAGGATCTATGTTGAGAGAAGTGGTGTCTCCAACTAAAGATCCAATCTTGTTCCTTCAACTTGCTTTTTCATCTACTTTTTTTGCTGGACTATTTCAAGCTTCTTTAGGCTTTTTAAGGTAAAATCATCTACTCCCTCATGGCTCTGTCCCAATTTATGCGACACGTTTCGTTTTTGAGAGTAAAATAATTTTAGTTTGATCGAAAGTTTGCTTATAAAATCTTCAAATTTTTTAAAATGAAATTTCGAAATTCGAAATGTGTCACACGACAAATGAAGTACTTTTTTTTTAATACTTGAAATTCTTTTTGTTTTGTTGAAATATTTTTTTTTTATGAATTTTGCAGACTTGGGTTTATTATTGATTTTCTTTCAAAAGCAACATTGATTGGATTCATGGCTGGAGCTGCTATTATAGTGTCATTACAACAACTCAAGGGTCTTCTTGGCATCACTAATTTTACCAAGCAAATGGCAATTATCCCTGTTTTAAGTTCTGTTTTCCACACAATTAATGAGGTTAATTACTACTCTATCTTTTAACCCCCTTTTAATCTATAGTTTAATAGTCAATGTAACTGATAATTGTATTAATTTGCCTGTCTTGGGATTATATAAAACTAAATTTGTCTTTAGTCTTTCAGCTTTTTGGCACAAATTTTCATAGAATTGTATTTGTGTGTGTCTTTAGTAAAAGAATACTCACATGCTGACTTGGCTTTTAATGCAATCATGTGAAATCAAGATTCTCAAATGAAGTAATTTGATTAAATACGGAATTTAAGAAATAAAGATTTGTTTTTGAATTTGTGCTGTTGACTTACTGATGTGCGTGGTTTTTTAAATTTTGTGGTATTAAACGTAACAGCTAGGATATTGAGATTGAAAAACTTACTAAATATAGAAAGAGATAAAAAGATAGTTAAATTGAGATGGAAAGAGTAGTTTCATTGTGAATATAAAAAAATTACTGTACTGTTTGAAGTCAAAGGGGTTGACCCTTTGAGTCCAAAAAGATTTTAAAAGGAAAAGATAGTAGGTGCTTCACTTCACTTACATATTTATTACTCCCTCCGTCCTATGGTTTTAGTTTGACTGAGTACGAAACTTAAGAAACAATGAGAGTCGTTTAAATTTCAAACTTATCATATAAAATATTGAAATTGGGTAACTTATTAAATAAAAAAAGCGACGTTCTTTTTTAGGACAGTCAAAAAAGAGAAAGTAACACATTTAAATTGAAACGTGGAAGTACTAGTTTGAAGGACTTGACTGATGTAATATTGTATGTGCAGTGGTCATGGCAAACTATATTAATGGGATTTTGCTTCTTGGTGTTCCTCTTATTGACGAGACACATTGTAAGTACAGTCATTTAAATCTTGTGACCTTAAATATATCATATTATCTGCGATTTCAAAGTTGTAACGCTTTTGAAAACAGGGCATGAGAAAACCGAAGTTATTTTGGGTGTCAGCATGTGCCCCTCTTTTATCTGTCATTATATCTACCCTTATTGTCTTTGCAATCAAAGGTCAAAATCATGGCATTAGCATTGTAAGTTCCTAAAAACCAAACAATTAATTTTTTTATTTACTATATATTTGTTTAATCAATATCTTTATTTATTGATAGATTGGAAAATTACAACAAGGATTAAATCCTCCGTCATGGAACATGTTACATTTTAGTGGAAGCTACATAGGACTTGTAATCAAAACTGGAATTGTCACTGGCATCCTTTCACTTACTGTAAGTTGAACACTCAAATTGTGTACCATTTCACGTGACGCTCTTTCCTTTTTAGTCCGTCCAAAAAAGAATGTCAGACAGTAGGATGTTCAGACACACAAATATCTAACGATTGTTTTAGAGCACAAGTTTTAGAAGTCGTCCTTTTTTTTCTTAAATACTGTGTCAAGTCAAATGGTGTGACATAAAATGGAACAGAGAGAGTATGATGGCGTAATTGATGAGTTTGTAAAAAAAAAATATAGGAAGGAATTGCAGTGGGGAGGACTTTTGCTGCTTTAAAGAACTATCAAGTGGATGGAAACAAAGAAATGATTGCTATTGGGCTTATGAACATGGTTGGTTCTTCTACTTCATGCTATGTCACAACCGGTACGTACATGTACATGATCATGCTCGACCTTTATCATCGATTTGTTGTGTATATATGTTGTAACAAACGTTACTTGTGATCAGGTTCATTCTCGCGGTCAGCAGTGAATCATAATGCAGGAAGTAAAACAGCAGTGTCTAACATAGTAATGGCAGTGACAGTGATGGTTACACTACTTCTCCTCATGCCTCTATTCCAATACACTCCTAATGTTGTGCTCGGAGCCATCATCGTTACTGCTGTTATTGGACTTATCGACATCCCTGCTGCTTTTCAAATCTGGAAGATCGATAAATTTGATTTTCTAGTCTTGTTATGTGCATTCTTCGGTGTCATATTCGTTTCTGTTCAAGATGGTCTTGCTATTGCAGTAAAGTTTCTTCCTTCCATTGTTTCGTTCATTACTTGCTTTTTACGAGTGTTGTTAGCCTTATTATGTTCTGTTTTTTTCTCTCTTTTAGATTGGCATATCAATTTTAAAGGTGTTAATGCAAATTACAAGGCCAAAAACAGTGATGTTAGGGAATATACCTGGTACTGGAATATATAGAAATGTTGATCATTATAAAGAAGCTATGAGTGTTGCTGGTTTTCTCATTTTAAGTATTGAAGCTCCAATCAACTTTGCCAATGTTACTTATCTTAAAGAAAGGTTAGTACTATAGCTCCCCTGCATCACGTTGCATCGCATTGCATTGCATCGTGTTACATTCTTTTTCCTTCCGTACTTATGTATTTGCCATCAAAAGGATTTCAAGATGGATACAAGACTACGAGGAGGAGGGAGCCAAGAAACAATCGGGGCTTAGAGTTGTGGTCCTCGATTTGTCTCGTAAGTTCTTCCTTCCTTCAATCAGGAAACAGTTCCTTCAACTGTCTTCTTTCTTATAACAAAAACTTATCTTGCAGCTGTGAGTGCCATTGATACAAGTGGAATCTCATTGTTCAAGGATTTAAGTATGGCATTGGAAAAGAAAGGACTTGAGGCAAGTACCACTAAGTGCCCGTTTGGATCAACTTATTTTTAGATTTTTTTTACTTCTGAGTAGTTTTTTAGTTTCGGAGGTGTTTGGAAAAGTGATAAAAAAGTTTTAAAATAAGTTAAAAGTCAAAAGTATGGTACTATCTACTTGCGATTTTTTACCTTTTTTACTTTTCAGATGAAATCAAACTACTCTTTAACACCTTTCTTGTTTCTATTCTATTGCAGTTTGTGTTGGTGAATCCAATAGGAGAAGTAATGGAAAAACTACAAAGGGCAGATGAAACCAAAAATTTGATGAGACCAGATGTCCTTTTCTTAACAGTTGATGAAGCAGTAGCTTCACTTTCTTCAACTGTTAAGTATCAAATACCAGAACATGTTTGATATTTTTTCTATTGTATAAGCTTTTGTAATTCTATTTGGTTCTATCAATCACCTTTTAGATTCACTACAATACTTGAATTGTACAACCAAAACATTAGCTAAGAAAGCATTATTCATATCAATACAAATAATTTGTTTAAACAACCTCATCTTTTACTTGAAAGGAATAGTTATTCTTGTTGTTGGTTATTTGTGAATTCAAACTTCTCTTTGACTGAGGTTCATTGGCACCAAAGCTATTGTAATGTATCCAACAATATAACTTTTTCTTTTCGAGAAACAACCTCTCTACCTCTACGAGGTAGTGGTAAAGGTTTGTGAACATTCTACCCTCTCCAGGCAACTCTTATGGGATTTCATTGGATATGTATTGATGTATATAAATATTTTTAGTTCTGTTTCATTCGACATGACATTTAAAACTTGTAATCTTAAACATGTCGGTATGCCCGCCTCTGCTCTGATGTTCCAACCCTGAAGTCCAATTCGCACCCGCGGGCATAAGCGAGAGAGGCCTTATGAGGGCTCTTTCCCACTTAATAGATTCAATCCTTCGGCGGTTGTTGGTACCTGCCGTTGCAAGGAATTAGAGACTAACCTATAAATAAAGGGAGTCAATGAATTTAAGTTAGCTGGAATCATACATTAAAATACATACAAGTGGCAAGGACACAAAAAAAAAAATTCACTTTTGATTAGAAAACTTTTGCAAGATTGATTCTTATCTATGTATGACTCTGATTTGTTGAGCTGTTACAGATTAGTATTTACAAAGATGGAGTCACAAATTATACATTTTGAGGGCATTAAGTAGAAAGTCGATTAGAAGGAGATCAGTCACCCAATAAAAATGTGACGATCACAAAAAGCTATGAGATTGTTCTTTGGTTAATGTTCAAATGAGCCAGTCACTGATGGTGTCAAGCAGTAGCTTTGCTGAATCAACTCTATAACCTTAACTATTGTCTCTTCCTCTGGTAGAGTGAATAACCAACAAAAGCAGACATAAAAAATGTCCATAGAACCTGTGATCGCAAGATAGAAGTTAAGTCAGAACTAAAAGTTTTACAGAGAGGGAGGGAGGGGGGCAGTCAAGAAAACGAGGGAAATAGGTACCGTATTAATCATTTGCCATCGTTCAAGCCTTTTAATTCTTGACTGCATGTCTTCTATTACACCATCCAATGGTGAAATCTCTCTACTGGGTGAGGACTCTGAAGATGAACTGCTTCCCTGTTTGCAATACACAAAGCACTGATCAATAAGAGACTGACTAATCACTACACTTGATTTCCGACAGTAAGCCCAACCTAGATGTTATAACCGTATAGAAACAAACCACAACGTTGGAGTATAATGTGAGTGAGCTCAATCTATATACTATAACACTGTAAAAACATACCATAACGTCAAACTAGTAGATGAGGGAAATAGGTGGTGTATCACATGAAGGTGTATATGATTCATGAATTGATGGGAAGCACATGAAAGAGCTTCTTTGCTGGAATTGTCAGGCTGTCATCCATATGGCATTTGTTGTTAAAAAACTTGTTACTCCTTCGGCAAATATTTATTAAAAAAAAAAAAACTAAAAATTCTTTATATTTTCTACTGGCATATAAATCGCTGGAACGCTAAACAACTCCTAGCAAAGCATGACATAAAGTAGAGATCTCCTATATAGATCTTATTCTTCCTTGTGCCTTATCTTTCACTAAATTTGTACAGATCCCAAGAAATTGCAATTTGCAGGTCCTGTGAGACAACTTCCTTCGAAATGATTCACACCTACCTTGTCTCTATTCAATACCTTCACTCACCATGATTTTATATCTACATATCGGTGCATTTGGTGGTCGACGCAAGACATGACCATATTATCTCAAGCGACCTTTCATGTTATCCTCGATATGTACTACTCGATCTTTCTAGTAAATATAATCATTTCTAATCTTCTTTAATCTTGTATGACCGCATATAGCATCCACACTCTGCAACACTCATCTTGTGGATGTATTGGACCTTAGCCTTCCAATACTCACCATATAACGTTGTTGGTAGACATTTTTCTATGACGTAACACCTCGGTAGCATTAAGAAAAGGGAGTTGGGGTTTTAACCCAAAAATTGAGTAAAAGGACAAATCTGGACAATTTGTTTTAGTTGGAAGAACAGAAATGAAACAAACAATGCTCAAGGTTTAAAGCATAAAAAATGAACAAATTGTTTTAGTTGGAGGAACAAAAATGAAACAAACAATGCTCAAGGTTTAAAACATAAAAAAAACCATAGTCGAAGGACCAAAGATATTAATTTTCATATTAAAAGAAAAAGGAGAAGTTCACCAAGAAGGAGCTTTATATGGTTTGAAGTAAAAAGAGAAATAATAAAACAAAACAAAACAAGAAAATGAAACCTCACGGATAGCCTTGAAAATTTTCAAGCTTGGAGGAAGACAGAACTATCAGCAGAATTTCTAGTGCAAACTCAATTTCAACAACCATTCTTCTTTAATTAAGAAAAACCAATTCCAACAACCATGTCCAGGCCATCATCCAAGTCAACCAGTGGTCCTACCATCATTAATCCAACAGCCTAATCAAGTTTTCAGATTAAAGGTTAAGTCAAATCTTGTGAGTTGTTGACGAAATCATATATTTGTATCAAATGCTAACTTGAGCCAATTTCCACTTTGATTTGTAAGAGTGGAAAGTAACACTAACGGCATAGTTAAACACAAAATGTTTCTCAGCAAATGCATGAACAATGAGAAAATCAGAAACAAATGATCGAAGTAAATATTGGCCTCAACCACTTCCAAGTTACTACACCATAACGGGAAAGGGCATAGATTATCATCCGTATAAGCAAAACCAGGCTTCAGTGCTTCTGAAGCTTCCTTCTACATTCATCTAATATCAATACATCAATCAAGAGAAACCAAAAAATTGAGGTATGCCAGCCCACCAAATAAGATTACCTGAGATTGTATATATTCCACAAGTTCTTGCAGCCTTGCTGCCTGCTGGGAATGGATACCACTTGAACTTCCCCTTAATGCAGGCAACCTTTCTAGAACTAGTTGAAGATAACTCTGTGAAGAAATTTAGAAAATTAAGCTATCAGTTTGGACTGTTTCTGACATGAGACAGAACATCCGTCTGATAGTAATAGCAATGTCAAATCAGAAAGAAAAAAAAAAAGAAAAGAAGCCAGAAGTCAAAACCTTTGTGGTATATGAACCATCTAGTTTGAGTGTTGAGCCAGCGGCTGCAACAACCTCTTTATTGATCCCTTTAATCTGTATGTAAGGACTAGGAACATCTTGTAGATGATCAACCTCTATAAGAATCTGAAAAGAAGAACCCTTTACTTCCCAGAGACAAAGCCGCATATGAAAAAGTGTACCTTAATAGGAAATATCAACTATACATAACACTTTTCTGAACCCCATTTTTTAGTAGCTTTAATTCCACTCCAAGCAGGAAGAAACAAGAGACAGAATATATTAAAGGGTTTAACGTTGAAACTAATTGTGAAGAAGATAGAGTGCAGCATATTAGCAGGGAAACATAAATTATCAGGAATCAGTCCTGAAGCACATCGGATAAAAGATAAATCAGGTTCAACAAAATTACTGTGAAACACCTAGGAAGACTACTGAAGACCTGCAATAGCAACTAAAAAAACTCATATCAGTAGTCACATAGGGATCGTGACTGTCTACTATATGCTACAGACTAAAAAGCAGTCACTGATCATCCATCTACTTATTGGATAAGCATTCAAATACATATTGAGCTTTGAAAACCCAGTTATGACAAAATACACTCCACAAAGATCTAAAGCTGAAACTGATTCAAGAAGTTCTCAACAAGCTTATTTGCCTTGTATTCCATGATCTAAACCCAGTTATGACAAATGTTTGAGTTAGCCCAAGTGTTATTACTAAGCTGGTCTTTCATCAGTTTAAGATATAAATTGTATCTCACACCTACATATATCTTATATTCCATGATCATTTAAGTCATGAATACATATTCCTTTTCTCTTATTTCTCACAGAAGACAATAGACAAGTCTTTAGTGTGTTTCAGTATGATAAAAAGTATCCACAAAACTGAGAGTACCTTTCCATCTTGGTAGATATAAGCTGAAGCTTCAATATACGCAACTGCTTGATACCTGAAATCAGAAGTTATAAAGCATAAGAATTTGATTAAAATAGACTGACTAGGATATAACCTACAAAAGATATAACTGCATGATAAGAGCCAATTCACATTTGAATTAGTGTTGAATTATTACTCAATATAGAAATATGTCGTTCTTTTTGGGACTTGACTAAAAAGGAGAGTGAGTCATATAAATTGGGACAGAGGAAGCAATACTTATGAGAAAGAATAGAGATAATATGGACTAAGAAGTGTTAAATGGAAGGGGGGGTTAATCATCACAATGCAGCTAGATTGGATGGGTTTCTCTATTCAATGGAATGAGAAGAAACTTTTAAGAATATCACACATATCTGATCATAGCCCCCTATTATGCTAGAATGTGGAAACTGGGAAATAGTAGAGATCCTACTTTAAGTTTGAAAATTGGTGGCTCAAGTGGAAGGCTTCAATGATCTAAATCATAGCCAAATCAAGATATGGTGGAGGAAGTAGAACCTTTCGTTGATTTCGTAGGGCAACCATAATATTTTTATTTTTTTTGAAGATACCCACCGTGGGTTGTAAGATCCCATCTCAACAGTTCAAATGATGAGTTTTTTGTGTGAAAACATGGTTACCTTTATCTGGAAAAAAGAAGTGTTAAATGGAAGAAAAAGGGTAGAAGCAGCGGATTGCAGAGACATTCAATATTTCCTAGGGTCATTTTGAGAAAAGTGTGCCTGGTTTGTTATCCTTTTAACAATCTGTATCTTGTTCTTTTTTTCTTGCTTTCTCCATGCAATTTTGAGGGCTTATCCAGTAAGTAGGTTGCAATCATATTGTCTGAGAACAAGTATTTTATTTACTCATTACCATAAGAGGAAAAAATGGTAGAATAAAGCTAGGACCAACTATTGGTGAGAAAAAGATAGATTAAAATTCCTTGAACTATTGATACAACAAAAGTATACTCATTATCTGCCGAAAGCAAATGAAATTATGAAACATAGAAATGAAGGGATGCGAGAGCAAGAAATGTCCCAATAAAAACTAGCTTCCATTGTCAAATATTCCACATACCCAAGATTAAGGAGTCCTGCAACAGTACTAATGCTGATATCGAAGTCCACTTTCGGCTGAATAATATAATTTCCTTCTCTTATAGGCTTCATATGTAGCAGTAGAAAACATAAGCCAGTATGGTCAAGCATTTGCACATAATTTTCAGAAAAAGAAACTGTACAGCATGTCCTTTGATAACTAAATTTGTATGCATTTCAAACCACACACCTCACGTATTAGCAGTGCGAACCTTCCTTCACATATTCTGACTCTAATGGAATCACTCTCTGTTAACTGGCCATTGGCAGGTATTCCAGGAAGCCTCAAGTATATATCAACAAAATTCTGGACGGAACTACATATCTTGGTAGGATCAAGAATTCTCAAAATGTCTTGATATGCCACCTGTAAACAGTTTGCTAGTTAAAGTAACATAATGAAATTGTTCTGGGTCCTTCCTAGTAGCAGAAAGGAAGCAACAGACCTGTTTATTGCTTTTCAGCACAAACAATGAACTCTCAGGGGAGAGCACAGGATCAAAATCATTCCTGATTTTTAGCTGCAGAACAATAAAGGCAAAGCACCATGAATATTGCTAGCAATTTACTAAATAACAGATAATTGGATTTCTATTGCCACTTTATGTCAAAAGCCACTTCAATTACATGATATTGTATAAGACTTATCTCATGCACTGTTACTTATTACAAAGTATAACGTCATACATAATGCACCAAAAAAAATGAAGTATTTACATAAACTTCCACATTGTAGCCATGCAAAATTAACATTATTAAGAGTTGATGACAAAAGAACAATTACTCAAATTTCTAGTAGCAAATTCTTCTTGATTTAGATGATGATTAAATTCCAAAGCCCAACTATGTCCAAATTTAAACTATCTAGTGAATACTATGTAAAAAATGTCAAAAGTAAGCGTATTTCCAGAATAGACTAACATGTGCATGAACAAGATGTGGCTCAATGTACTGCTGGAACATTGGAAACACTGTTGTCATAATTTCATTTTGGGACATAAAGCAGCCAACTCTACTTTTGTCTCTTTGAACTCGAGAGAGAAGATGTGAATGCACACCTCCAACCTGTTCCAAAACGGGGCAATAAAATCATTGGTGATAAATTTCTTAGCTGAATGCTTTCACAAAAAAGGTGGAGCAAATTCAATATTATCATGTATAACATCATCATACTTACAACAGCAATCCACAAATCCAGTGATTTTCTGATGTCGGGGTGCAAAGCATAAACACCTTCAAAGATGACCTAGCCAAATTAAGCAGATCTTACTCAGCTTGCTAATTACTTTTTTTTTTTGGAGAAAGGTAATGTTGTATTCATCAGCATTAAGGACACGCTGGAGACTTCCAAAAATTGGTTCCAACACAAAAACAAGAAGAAAAGCCTAGCTTACCTAATTACTAAGGTTAAACAGCAAAAGCCAACAGCTAAACCCACAGTAAACTTCACAACTTTGAGAAGGAAATCAATTTTACTTACCTGATTCGACCTATATCCTCTATTTTCTTATTTAGATCGTACAAAGACTTAGTAAAAGTAAGAAAAAACTCATGCATACCACCACCACTCATTCTTTTTTCGTGTCTTGTTCTTCTTATTTCTTTCTTCTACTTTTTTTTTTGGTGGGGTGGGGGTGGGGGGGATTGTTACACATCATACCACTCCACATTCTTCAGAAACTTCAAGCTCCTTGAAGCCACTACGAGCGCCTGTTTCAAGGTCAAAGATAGGTACTTTCGTTCTTCGGCAATTTCTGATGTCACTGATATTCTACAAATGACAAAAACAAGTTCAGGAATTGAGAAGCATGGCCAGGGAATGAAAAGCATACAGGACTACCACAAGTCATGCCAAATACAAGCAGTTCAAAATTATTACCCCAAAAGTAAGACTTCCAAAAAATTTCACTCAGTCTTTTTAGAAAGTAATAAGTTCTCGGCCTTTTAACTGAGATCAAGTGTAGTCTCTGCTCTTATCATTTCTTTTCTTAAATAATTAATACATTATTTTTTCAATGTAAGTAGAATGTGCAATGGATACTATAAAGTGAACAACAAATTACAAGCTCCTGAAAAGACAGGACAATCTCAATGCAGAAGAGAGTAGCTTTTCGCTCTTCTATAATGGACTACAATACCAGATGAGAAACTAAAATTTGGCCTTAGGTATTGGATCTATCACAAGACAACTAAATGAGAGTCTTGATTTTGAAGAACTTCTCTGTACCAAAAATAAAAGCTCTCATACACTGGAGAAAAAGGTTTGTACCAAAACAACTAATGAATCCCAATACCCTAACAAATCCCCCTTAAAAGCATATAGAAGATTTAAATGGCCATCCATTCTATTAAGTGACATATGGAAAAGAGGTTGAGCCATATGTTGCTTATCCACCAATCCGATCAAGGTTGAGCCATATGTTGCTTATCCACCAATTTGAAGATTACTGTTTTGAGTCTTTCAGTCAGCACCTTATAGATTATCTCATAAACAGAACCAACCAGGCTAATAGGCCTGAAATCTCTCAACTCTCTGCCCATTTCTCTTTAGAATAAGAGCTATATACGATGCCCAGACCTCTTCCTCTTCAAAGGATCTTTGTAGTCATTGCTTCTCTTCCTCATTTATGCATACATTCCACGAAGTTAAACTCTGGCTCACATCCACATGACATTTCCCAAAGAAAAACCCTAAGACTTGAATTTCTTAATAACGCAATTTATTAATCTATTTGAAGGACTTTGGTAGGGGAAAAAAGAAAAGAAAAAAGGACTCTGTTGGTAACCTTATTCACCTTCAATCTTCATTCAAAGTAACAAACGGAGCGCAATTTCAAGAAAAGATTACAGAGCAGAAGAGAAAGAAGGATGATGATGTACCTTTGACAGCAAACCGAGATCAAGCGAGCTAAAATCATCATACTTAAAGTCCTTTACATGTTCAGACTTGTAATAGCTTTCAAGGGAAACAACTTCACAGCCAACAATATTTGCCATCTTACGAGCCAAACTTGTTTTCCCAGATCCACTCGGACCTCCTATAATGGCAACAAAAGCAGGGAAAAAAGGGAGGCTAAATAAGATGCTACTCAATATAAAATATATTGATTTTTTTATTTAAGATACCGAATGACAATTTTGACTGAAGATAACACTTCTCAACATTTATTCCTAACCAAAGGATCCAGTAGCAGTATAGCAAGAACTATATTTACTAGGGCCAATATTAGAAATCAAATTACCATCATAATCAAATTTCAATGTTAAATAACTATATTTTTCATGATCAAACTAAAACATTGATATTTTTTAATTAGGGAAAAGAAGCATGTTATTCCTTTTGGGTTTCTAAAATTAGCATATTGCCTCCTTGTGGTATGGAAATAAGTTAAGAGACACCTTCTGTATTGAAAACCATCAGTTGCCTCACCCTCTTATATGTATACATTGAATACATTTTATATGCAGAAACTAAGATAAAAGCCCTAATACCCTCCAAAAGCAATTCTCTTCTATTTGACGATACAGAATAGCTATATTTTTGTCCAATTCGTATAAATTTATCTTGTTAATATTTAGATAGTTCGATGATGATTTATGGAAATAGAATGTGCAGTTGCAGTTTAGATATGAGACAGGGAGGTAAAATGAAGTTCCAAAATCTGTATAGGGGTAATTACACTTTTTTCCTTCTTTGAGTATAGCTAACAGGTATTTTTTGAACAACATAAAATCCTTATCCTTAAAGAAAAATTTGTTAGTGCAACAGTTCTGGATAATTAGAAATCACAGTAACTTCAGTTAGTATGAGTTTCAGTATATTTTGGGGAGAGAGGAAGGAGAGAAAACTTTGTTGTTCATTATACCAATTCCAACTATAACTGGAAGACCCTTGTTTTCCAGCAAAGCCTGCAAAAGAAACCAGTAATAAAACTAAATTTCTGTTTGTGAAAAGAATGAGCAGATGTTCTCAGAATTCAATGAAAATGTTAAAATGGCTAATCCCATAATATGAACCTGAATTGCTTGGACAGAAAGAAGTAATCCTCTGTCTAAATCATATGAATCAGGCATGGGAGCAAGCTGAATGGCATCCCTGGAAGAAGTAGGATCTGTTGCTGTTTTATGAGCGGAATTGAAACAAATGGACAATAGATGATATGCAGGTCACTGCTTGCTGCCAGTAAGACAAACATACCAATAACAAAGCCATGAGCAAGTGCTGGATCCGGCGAGACAAATTGCCATGTTGCTAACACAGGTTCCATTTTGGACTTCGTGGGGGAACGCGTCCAAGGCTGGGATAAATCTTCTAGCCGGTTAGCTGAGTTTGAACTAACACGAAGTGGCTTTGGAGCTGTGAACAGCCTCTCTTGGTTGCTGGCTAAAACAGCATTAGGTGCATTAGACAATGGTGGTGTATTCAGACGTGGTACCCCTACGAATGCAAAATAATTTATCAGAACACAAATATCTGCTTGTTGAAGTCACATCACCAATTATGTACAAGAGTCACACCGTCACCCTAAAGTTAGTCAATAACCAATGAAGGCAAACCTTTTTTTTTGATAAAGAAATTTTATAAAATAGGCATCAAGAAGATGCAATGAAGGTAAACTTTTGACATGTTTAAGTTTGTGGATCCCAGGAATCATAATTAGGCAACACGCACTAGCCCTATCCATGATATTCTAGCCTGTGAATCTGTGATGATATCAGGAATGATAGCTTCTTAGGATTTGCTTATACTATCCAATTGTTGCAATGAATTTTCCTTTTTCACCATATTCCTTGGAGAAATATAAATTTTCTAGCGCTCCATAGACCCCTGCATGCCAAGGGCACAGTAGAGGATACATGTCATCACCCCCTACTTCCAAAGAAGAGTCGTGTCATTCACATTCTCTGGTTGCAAAAGGTATGGATTTAAAAGAAATTCTGTGTATAAAGTCAATATCAAAGAGCTCTTGATGCCACCACAAGCAAGCAACAGTCAAAAGATTAGAAGGTGGCATGCCCTCACCCACCATTAATTTCCTAAGAAAATCCCTAAAAAAAATGCATAGACGCTGTTAGATTTGTCATTGCTAATAAAAGCTACACCAAAACCCTAAACTATGGAGTCCTATCTATAACATAATGTTTGAAAAGATGGAAACCCAACAGCTTAACCACCATAATCAAACTCAAAAATCTCTTATACATTCACAAGCACTCTGGATTCACGTTTAACTATCTTAGTAGAAAAGCCAGATTTTCTGCCAGATTCATTACTATAACTGACCAAGAGTTCAAACGATTAAATTTTGAACTGATAAATCAATGGGCTACTCTTAAACCAGTGGGAGAAACAAAACAACGATGAAACTGCATCCAAGAGATGACCTTTCCTCTCCAGAACCATCTCTAGATATGATTTAGTAATCCAAGGTCCATTAACACCCATCCTTGATGCTTCAGCTCCAACCATCTAAAAAGACAGTATGAAAACAAAGAAGAAGAATACAATGGGTTAACCATCCTAGAAGCAGGCACTTCAGAGAATGAGGTAAAACAATACATACTTTTCGATTTATTCCCCTCAAAACTAGATATGTCTCGCCAAGCGTATCGATGGTTTCCAGTGAAAGTGAGAAGTTGCCCTCAACAACTGATGTTGATGCCCTTTTGTAACTTACTACTACATTGTATCCCAAAGTCAGTAATCCACCCAGAGTCATCCGTCCAACCTACAAAAATTTCAATATAGTAAGAGTAAGAACAATGACAAATGCTTTTAGGCAATAAACAGAAAGGATTACACAAAGAAACATTGACATGAAATATTAAGGCAACTAATGAACCTAGATCATCCGATGGAGAAGGGTAATGACAGACAATTAATTTTGAAAGAGATGTATCTTGAGTTCATTAGGATCACTCTGATGCAATGAGAAACTAAAACTAAATCCTTTACCACAGTCCGCTCAACAACATATCCATGAACCAGACAGTTCAGTTCTGCAGACCTTTATTTTTCATGAAAGCTTTGCTGCAGTTGAATAAGTCTAGTATATGATCACTCCTTAGTTGCGTTTAATTGCAAGTGGTGACTACAGTTTCCTTGGGCCACAAGTTAGAAAAGGTTCCTCCTCGAGCTATTGCAAATATTTAACAACAACAACATACCCAGTGAAATCCCACAATTAGAGGTCCATGTAGCACAAATTAGAGGATAAAACTAGAGGTCACCTGAGATAGAGGATGTTTGGATTGGCTTTTAAAAAATAGTTTGTAAGCTAAAAGACATAAGTTGGGACTACCCAACTTTTAGCTTTTAGCTTATTTTTTGTACTTTTTGGCCTAAAAGTAAAAACACTTTTTATCTTTCCCAAACACCACAAAAAAAAAGATAAAGTGCTTAAAAGCCAAAAGCACTTAAGATACGTCAATCCAGACACCCTCATAATTTGATCTAAATAAGAACTTTATAAGCAACGGTAAACAGGTGTGTGATATTATGATGATTGACCGCGGTGAATATTGATGAAGTAAACCTAAAATCACACGGGGAGTTGCCGCCGGGGATTTGGTATAATAGATCAGTCTGTGATATGTGGGTTAGCTGCACATCGAAGTTCAAACCTTGCGGCAAACAAAAGTCAAGTATTTAAGTGAAGAATGGTAAAGAGGTTAAGAGGCTGGCCCATTATCCTCTGAGTTTTGAACACACTAGCCTCAGGGATTTCTCGACTATCAAAAAGATCATGTAGAAAATCTGAAACGGCCTAAAATCTCTCAAAATCAGTGTGGACTAAGCTCGGATAATACCAACAATTTTGATTAAGGCTTGTTTCTTTCTTGTAGACTTTACACTGCTTTTCTTATAAATGGCTATGCTTTCTTCATTGTTTTCTACTTCTTTTACTTGGGTTTGATGCAATTAAGCCGAGGTCTTTCAGAGACAGCCTCTCTACCTCCACGAAGTAGTGCTAAGGTTTGCGTACACTCTACCCTCCCAAGACCCCACTTAGTGGAATTTCACTGGGTATGTTGTTGTTGTTGTTGCTTGTTCTTTTTACACTTACACTAGGTCTGGTGTTTTCTATAAGTCTCTTTATTAAAAAATAAGGACCTTTTTATTGTAAATAGACTTATATATTTGTGTAAGTATAAGTGAGAGATTTAGAGAACCTCTTACTTAGAGAAACCTCATGTTTTCCTATAAAAAACAAATTGTTTATTATTGGAATAAAATGAATCTAGATAGAATACAACACATATAGATGATTGGTATAACTAATCTCAACTAGTTTAAAATTGAGGCATAGATCATTACTCGAATATCAGAATAAACCACTTACCTCAAATTCGGCTTTGGGACGAATGATGAAATTTTTGTCAACTATCCGTTGATCGCCCAGAGATAGATAGTATCTGATACCTGACTGTCGAACCTTAATCCAATCATTAATGCGTGCTTCTTCACTGGCAGATGGAGGTCTTAGGTACATCTCAATAAAACTATGAACACAGCTCCAGAAAGTCAGATGTGACTAATCATTACAAAGAAAAGTACAAGCACTATGGAGGAAATAATTCAGCCACAGTGCTAGGAAGAACCTAGAGCCTAGAACTCACTTATCGACTTGTGCTTCCTTTCCATGAAATACATGAGATGCATGCTCACCTTCGATTTGCTGCACTAGGGGAATTTAATTAGTGCCAGATTTATGTTTCTTATATTAAAAACGCAGCCAGTATATAAAGGTAGAGTACTCTAAGGAACTATGAAAAGTTCAAACAACTTAAGCAGGAATCCTTCTTGGATTACACCATCAAACAAGGATACACGTCTTCATATTAAAAATACAGGTCGAAAAATGAATGATCCTAAGAAGCATGCCCTTTATTTGGGAGATAGTAGTATCCCGAACTGGAGGTATATATTACAAACCAAACACTGCCTCCTGAATTATCAGATTAATCCCCTAAGTTGGATAGGTTATACATTTAATGAGTGACTAACTTGGTGTCAATAGAAGTTTTTTGAAACTTTTTTTTTTTTTTTGAAACTGATGTTGTCAATTAAAGTTCTAAAAGGTCATATGTGGTAAAAAAGCTTCTTTTTTTTTGTAGAGTCATTATTTTTGAATGCTACATGAAGAACATAAGCCAGATGACAATACAGCACACAGGATGTAGAAGATTATCACATTAGTGATTCAGAAAGAAGCCTATTAACTGAACACATAGCTTTGAATGATCAAATGTATAATCTACACATAAGACCATGTGCACATCCAAGGTAAAAAGCACAAATCAGCTACGGAAAAAGTATTATCATTGGAAAGGGGGTAAACTACCATTCAACACCATCAATAAATGCTTAACAAGATTTCCAATTGTATCAGGGCCAGCAACACTGCAACAACAGCATGCCCAGTGTGATCCCACAAGTGGAGTCTGGGAAGGGCGGGGCGTACACAGACCTTACCCCTACCTTTGTGGGGTAAGAAGTTGTTTCCGATAAGACCCTAGGCTCAAGAAAATGTTTTACAGGGCCAGCAACATTGAGGACACAAAATGTCAACGATCATGTCAGCATGACATACATATTCAGGAGTATGGACTAGACAATCTCCCTCATGAGAGCAAGAGCTCATACCATTAAATTCCATAGAGCAACATTTAGAAATTAGAAGTGAACCTTACATACCTCACTTTTGCATTTGAGCTTGTAGATTGGCTCTCTAAACGATGACACAAAACTGTTGTTAATTCTAATCTGCATAAATACATAGGGAATCAAGAATAAGATTTTGCAAGAAGACCAATTAGCATGGAAGACTTCAAATTTACCTGAGCATGATGAAGGTCTGGTTCAATATGCTTCCTGAACAGAGGGAAAATACTGTCGATTAGGGAATCCAGCGGGCAAGATTCTCCTATATCGTACTTCACTTTAGAAAGAAGACTGAAGTGAACACCGCCAACCTAGTGACAGGTACACAGTATACTCTATTAGATTAAGTCATATAGAAGTAGTTGCTCCATGGTTAAACAGAATGCAGCATGAAAAGACATTAGATTTTACCACAGCAACTCGTATATCTAGCAAAGACCGTAGTTTAGCGTGCAAAGCATAAGCACCATCAACTACTACCTATAGAAACAATGATCATCAACATACAAATATAAAAAGGACTGGGAAACAAATAGTAAGCATTCTCACCACTCCTGATGAGCTGCTTTTTATTGCTTTGGTACCAATGCGTCTTCTCCCTTGGAAATCAAACACTGGGATAAATGTATCACGGCCACTTATCAAGTCCTGCCCAAACGATCAGATAAAGGACCACAACACAAATTTGAGGAGATTAAACTATTCTAAAAAAAATTACAGTATTTTTTTTTATGAAGTGAACTGTTCAAAATTATTAGGCCAATTGAACAATTTGTTGAGGAGATCATATATTCCAAGGCTGTTGGGACTGAAATCTACAGACAACTGAACTTTACAAAAAAATTATATCATCCTAAACCAGAAAAAAAAGAAGTTAAACCCTTTTTCGGCCTCAAAGCAAAGAGCTTTTATACATAATCCAACTTCAATAAACAAAGATGGAAAATGGAACAAAAACCATACCTCAAGATTGTTGACAAGAAGATCAAAGTCAATTAAATCCATATCGTTCCCATCATCCACTCCAGTACGATAATTCTCCATTGACACAACAATACAACCAAGTACAGATGCTACTTTCTCCGCTAAGCTTCAGAAATGATTGAATTCACATGATTATGCCAAGCAATAGATAAAATCTCCACTCCGCGTCTACCATTCTCAATGACAAGCAAACAGAGGACTGACTATAAACAAAGCTTACCTCGTTTTACCCGACCCACTTGGTCCACCAATGCCAACAGTTACAAGACCATCTTTCTTAGAACGAAGCTCTTGAATAGATTTTACCAACAAGTAATACCCATGATCAAATGACTGCAACATTTCAAAATTTAAAAAAAGGTTTCTCCTTTATATTCCTACTTTCAAATACCAAAACAAATACACAAGGGTCCGAGCTTATCAGCACGATCATTCAAGATACGAATAGGGAAAGCATACCACATGAAGAGGAAGCGATTGAAGAATGGAAGGTGAAGAAGATGAAGTAGAAGGCTGTTGTTGGTAGTAATCGCGACCACCTTCTTGCAATACTCGCTGCACAACATCATCATCCATAACCCCACAAAGTAATTTGCGATTGTTTTACTAAAAAGGATTGAACTTTATCGTTTTGGGGTTAAATTCAATGATTTAAATTGGATTTTCGGTAAAACCCTATGGATTGGGGAAAAGGGATTTTGTGGATTTGCTTTGAAAAGTTAGGTAAGTGTTGTAGAAGAGATGAACATTCAAGTCTTGTATTGTATTGTATGGATATGTATGCGTGTGCTTAGAGATTTTTGGTGTACAAGACTCAACTCTCCCGCTCGGGATTTAGCATTTCAAGAAGATGGAAGGTATTGTTGTTGAATTACCCTTTTCGATTATTTGCGGGAATGTTTTCAATACTTTTCTCAATTGTCAAAGCTAAAAAGATGAATTACAAAGCTAAAAAGATGAATTATAAGGCCGGATGTTTGGTGATGTTTCATTGTGAAATTTGAAAAAAAGAAAGTAGTTTTTGTTGTAAGAGTGAAAAATGATATTTGAAGTTGTGTTTGGTTATGAATACGAATTTGAATTGTTTTCAACTATTTGTGAGTAATTTGGAGTAAAAAGTGTTATTTTTAAAAATCTTGAAAGTTCTGAAGTTGAATTTCAAGATTTTATGTCTAAACATGTTTTTCGAAGTTCAATTTTAAAAAAATAAAGTGAAAAAAAATCATAATCGAACAACACCTCATATAGTTACTTTTTAACAAAACATGTACTACTCAAAGCTCAAAAGGTGGAAACAACTTGATTAATGTTTAAGAGTTACAATTTAGAAATGTTACGTGGTTTTGATGGTGAAGTTATAGTGTTGTAGCTTTTAACTCTTTTTTTCGATATGAGAATCATAGATTTTTTTTATTTTGCTCAAGCAAGGAAATTTCGAGAAGGTGGAGTTTAGTAACTCAGCTTCATGACTGAGAAGAGGTTGAGAAGAAAACAATAAACGGAATAATTTGAAAATATGCAAATTATTCAGCATCGAGAGATGAAAAAAAATATATGATTCTATCTAGTTGTAAAAGTTAACTTGTACAATAAAAGTAGTTATAGTTAATTGCAATTAGTGCCTATGTTATTCCTAACTTGATAAAACATCTAAACCATTATTCATATGTATTTGCTTGGTATACAAGACGTAACTTAAAATAACACTAAAGAATACAAAATATTCTCTAACAGTTGTCAAACAATATGATATAAATTTCAATATTTAACAAATATGGGTGATTGCTTTGGCAAATGAGGTAAATTATGTTGTATAGAAAGAAAAAATACTTAGAAGCATTAATAAAATAAAATGACAAATTTTGAAAATGTGATGATCAAACTAGAAGGTAAACTAATTGAAGTATATCATCAACATCAAGCCTTGATGGTATATCTCAATTATTTGGTAAATATTTGTATTAAGCAAGTCAATATTTTGACAAATAAATTATACTTTAATGTGCAAGTTGTCTCTTGTTTTGATATGGACTTAATGTTGTGTCTTTTTGTGATATATATGAAAGGACTTGTTACTAGTTATTCTAATTTATGTGTGATATTACTGAAGACTAATAATGAATTAGTCAAATAAATTTTACAAACATTTAATGAGCATGTGATAATATATCCTCATCAATTCGACATTATAATGTTTCCTTTGGTTTTGAAGTATTTCTTATAAACTTTGATCATTCGATAATGAACAAAATTGAACGTAATATTGTAATTCGATAGTATAACGTTACTGGTTAATAAAATGTATCGATAAGTTTCAGTTAATAAATAAAGAGGTAAAATTGGTATTAAAACGTTTGATTAACTCAATCGATGTCATACCATGTGTTTTGTATGTATGATATTGACAAAATTGAAAGACATCAATTACATGCAAATAATAAAAAAAATACTCACATACATGCAATTACGCAATAAAACAATAAATCATGGACAAAAATAAAACATGAAAAAAATAATAAACATTGTGGTGCATGATGACAACTTCAAAGAATAAGTTTTTCTTTAGGCCAAATCATATTTATTTTTTTTAATCAAATTGACCAAATAGTCCTTGAAATTCCAAGCAGACAATTCATAAGATACAAAATGGAGATTGATTCTAACTGTAGTAATTTGTGGTTCTACCCTCCTTAATTGTATACTTCAACCGTAACTTTTTATATGTCATCTCTTTCTATAAATAGTTGATCCATAATACTTGTCATTTCATAAAATTAATGCATAAATTACCATATTATTCCTTTTTTACCCTTGTGAGTTATTAGTCTGGAAAATATATATTTGACCAACTTAAAAAAACTAAGTAAATGATTCATATTCATTGGTTAAATTAATTCGTCTTATTTTTCTTTGCTTACTAATTAGTCGTAATAGTTTGTTGTCCTTCAATTTCTATTAATATATGTTGTTTCTTGTACTTCAAATATCATATTATTTTGTTGTAGTTACTATTCTTTTTTAGACTACTTTAGCATGTTTCTTTATATACTCTGTATTTTATCATGACTTTTCTGTTTTCATCGCTTTGAATTATTTTTTATTGAGTTGAGTGTCTATCATAAACAACATTTCTATTTTTTAAGCCAGAAAAAAATATTTGTATACCCTACCTTTTCTACATCCAATTATAAAATTATACTGAATATATTATTAGCTAATGGACCCTTTAATGTGTCTTTGTATGCAAAATAAAAGAACAATATAATAAGGGCAACGTCTTCATTTTGTTTTTGTTGCCAATCTGTGTTTAAAAACAGAATTACTGATTTGAATAAACTTTGCAGAAACACGAAGTAACCAAAGTTTAATAAACCAGTAAGAATAGATGAACATAAATTAATTAACAAACTAAAATCTGAAACAAACGTACCACAATATGGAAAAACCAGAATCAGAAAAAGATCAAGCCCACTGAATGCACAGTGTCCCCTTAAGGAAATTATTCCCCTCTAGTATCCGGAGTTTGATTTGGAATATGTCCTCCCAGGATAGAATTATCTCAATCACCAACGTATTGATACCCAAAACTTTGGTGTCAGCGAACCACTCAACAGCAGTGAAGTACAGGAAGAAACTTTGTGCAGAAGAAGAAGAGAAATCAGAAAATTTCGTAAGGAAAGATTCTGAAGAATGAATGTATTTATAGGCAAGAGGAACTGGTTCCGAAAGGTTGCAATCCTTTCAGAATCCACACGACCATTCATGAAAGTTTGCAACCTTTCAAACGGTCATGGCTGTTTCTGAAAGTTGCACACTTTCAGAACAGTCACTTCCAACGGCGGGAAAAAATTTAAATAAAACGGGAAAGAATTTAAATAAAACGGGTCGCGCGTGGATCCGAGTCGGTTCGATCAATTAACTGAATAATTGAAAACGTTTCGGTTAATTAACGTTTTGGCTATTTAATTTAATTAATTAAATAAATAATTAAAATAAACTTTGTCCAAAAAATAATCTCTCGATCATTTTCC
>JAJOOO010007080.1:0-45231 GCA_029582685.1 Solanum piurae | reverse complement strand
TAATAATTAATTAAAACGAAATTACTCAAAAGGCCCTAACTAAGGCAGCCCCGTTAGGGACCACGCCTATCTAAATGGGTGGTGAGGGGCACCACGGCTTGTGGTGGTGCCCGTGGTCCCTTGCCAAGTGTGCCTCTCCACCTTTCCAAGCCCTCAAGGGCCTAAGGGAAGACCACGAGACCTCCCACGATCCGTGGTCAAGACCACGAGTCGTGGTGATGGTCGTGGTCATGGAGGCAGTAGCTTGGCCAAGTTGCCTTGCCTCCCCTTGAGCCCAAGTGATCTTCACGACCACTTGTAAGGACCTTCTAGGGCACCACGGCTCGTGGTGGTGCCCTTGTTCTATGGGGCAGTAACCTCCTCAACTTTTCACAACTCCCAACAAGCTAAGGCAATCCCACGAGCCTTCCCATGGCCCGTGGTCATGACCACGAGCCGTGAAGTGGCTCTTGAAGGGAAGCCTTGGCTTGGCACCTCACAAGGGCACACTGTCATGCCAATTGCGGGTGGCACCACAGGTCGTGAATACCCTCGTGGTCATGGTAGGCAGAGGCTAAGCGTAGTTTTTAGGCAGCCTTGGCCCCTCACCATGGCCTTCACCCTAAACCCTTAATCCTCACCCTTAACTCTTGACGTTAACCCTCACATTTAGGCTCTAGTTTAACCTATCATTTTCTGAGTCATTATATTATCCCCATCTTAGGAACATTCGTCCTCGAATGACACTGTAAAACACTTTAAGGGATAACGACTCAAGACTAGAATCCCATCATGCATGACACATTAATACAATGCATAAAATCATAGGAGGAAACATCAACTCCACATCAATAAGCTCAATGCAACACAAGAGAGTAGGAATTACATCTACAAACTCATTATGCACCAAGATATCAACATTTCTCATTTAATTGGGGGAAATTTCTTCTCCAACTCACATCATGCTCATTAAAACATCATAAGGCAATTTATGCAACTCTTCTCAAAAACACATTTAAGCATACTCAACAAGTCAACTCATGAAGCATTTAGGAAACTTATTATAGATGCACATCAACATGAGGAACACAATTCATGAAAACTCATTTTTCTCATTTATCATATTTTCGTCAAAACATGCATAACATAAGGAGATCATGGAAACACATTTTTCACACCTGACTCCAAAACATGAAACAAGCTACAAAGAACTCTTGGTTTCAATCTTGAATAGGAATAGAAGAAAGTGATATGGATATTAGAACTCTCCACAACCTTACTATTCAACATGCCATCTCCCCCTTAAGGGTAAACCCATTCTAAGGCAAACATGAAAACAACATAAGAGCCTCCATACAACATTCACAACTATAAGAAATCATCACTTACTGGTGCCTTCATCCGGAAGAGCTTCTTTGTCATCTCTTGCCCGAAGTGCATAGAAACGAATATTATTTGTATCATAAGGATCCGGGCCACTAAGAGAAGATTGTTTGGCCTCCCTTCCTTTGGCCGTAAAAGTAGGATAATTTCTCACTTGGTGATCACTCTTCCCACAACCATAGAACCCATTAGTACCGACTAGGCACTTCCCAAAATGCCTTTTTCCACAAGTGGTGCAACTAGGTTTAGAAAATGCAGAGTCACCACCTCTCTCTTAGTTAACCTTAGGAGTTCTTGAGGAATGTTGGTTTTGAGCTCTCTTTTTGAACCTTGGTTGACCATGCTCACCAGATCTAACTCTCTTCAACTCCCTATACTTTCTTTTAAGTTTGGACTCCTCAATAGATTGAGCATATATCATGATCCTAGAAATGTTCATATCATCATGTAGCATTTTCATACGACACTCTTCCTCAACTAGGTTGGATATTCCCGTAACAAACCTACTCATCTCATCTCTAGGGTTAGACACCAAAGATGGAGCATACTTAGACAATTGGGTAAATTTCAAAGAGTACTCTTCAACATACATGTTACCTTGCCTAAAATTGATAAACTTCTCCATCTTAACCTCCCTCTTCTCACGGGGAAAGAACCTACCAAGGAATGCTTCCTTTAACAATTCCCAATCTATAGGACTCACTCCCATTGGCCTATTGCTCTTCCATTGAGTGAACCAAATTTGGGCCACATCCTTCAATTGATAGGAAGCAAGTTCGGCTTTTCCTATGGAAGTCACCCCCATAGCATTGAATACCTTATACACCTCATCCTAAAGCTCTTGGGGATCCTCTACGACCTTACATCCTAGAAACACCGGAGGATTCATCCTCACAAAGTCTCTCAATCTAGAAGCCATAGTACTCACAATGGGGTTCACATTAGCCTCAACACCCTTAGTAGCTTGAGCCGTCATGGCTTGAGCTTAAGTAGTTACGGCTTTAGCCATCATCAAAAGAGCCGACCTAACTTCTTCAATTGTCATGGCTGGGGGATCCACCGGAACGTGAATGCCTTGATTGCCTAGAGGAAATTGATCACCTTGAGGACCTTCACGATCTTGAGGAGGAACTCCCTCATTCACAAACTCCTCTTCCACTATCCTTGCAGTAGTCCTTCTTGTATTCATATCCTATAAACACAAGAGAAGGATTAGGAAATGGACACTTATAGAGCTAAACTCTAAGGCACGACTTCAAGAATAATGAAAGAAGTGTAGCTTTCTAACGTCATATAGCCTGTCATTCATAGATATGTCGCGACTCACACCGATCAACAAGACTCAACTAGACGTGGCATTGTGAGACATCAATCCTAAAAACTATTTCCAAAATCTTATGCTTTTATACCATGTTTGTCACGACCCGAGTCTAGACCCCGGATGCGACACAGCGTAAAAGACTCTAAAGAACCTCATACAAGCCTCATAGCATTTATACAGTCGATATATAGAAATAGTGTAGAATTAAAACTTATTTAAATCCAAACAATCAAAAACTTCATTTAAAAACACAGCAGAAGTCTATAATCTCACATGGCCATCTAAACAATGTCTTGAAAACTAAAGTAGGCTCAAGTCCCTTTACAATCGAAAAGTCTAACAATAGTCTTTTACATGAAAGAAAGAAACATCTAAATACTTTTCCTCTATCTATGAGGACATACCACTTAGCCTTGGAGGAATCGCAATCCAAGCCCTTGATCTAGAGAAAAGAAACTCACTTGCCGGAACCTACACTTGTATTGAAATAAGAGAAATATGGGTTACCACACAAAAATGTACTAAGTATGATGACCATGCCATGCTTAAAAAGGGACATTTTGGTTGGAAACCATGCATTATGACACTTTTTAGAAATATCAAGTACATTAGCATAAGAGACATAAAATACAAGTATAATCATCATATTAGAACATAATCAACATATAAGACATTTCATTACCTTGAACTTCCACCTCAAGTAACCCCAAGACATACCATGTGTAATGTATGGATAGTGTCCCATACCACCATCCACATTAGGTACCACATCAAGGCCACCAAAAGTGAACTTACCATTCATCCTTTCCATCTTTACACAATACTCATACATAAGAGACATAAACATTTCATAAGTCATGGCAAGGGATAATAACTCATAATACTACCCAACTATAACATGCATCACCACATTAGACATTTAAGTCAACATTGTTCATTAGCTTCATTAAAGAGTACTTTCATACATTAGTCATTAAGACATTAGAGAAATCACTATATCCCTATCAATGCCTACCCGTCCAATGCATGGATGGCATCCCATACTACCACCCACACTTCATAGAACTTCTCAAGAAACCATAATGCACATCTCATATGATGGGAATACGCTAATATCGACATGGACCATAAGAGCAAACCATGGAATCCGGTGTCATATGACCCCACACCATAAAGTGGTGGTCTAGTTGCCTAAGGTAGGACCGGTAATATTTTAGCGTATGTAGAAACCACTAGCTAATATCCTATATGGGCACATAGTTATCGGATAGGAAGATGTTCATTGGAACCCTAGCTTAACATTGGGAGAGTTTCCATCTTACCATATCCGCTCGGTGCTTAGCCTTCATTCCCATAGAGTATTTCATTTTTATTAACTTTATTGTACCTGATAGGGCTACCAATGTCACGACCCAGGAGTACCCCCTAGACATAACATTTTGTACTCGGCCCTGAAGGGGTCTCATACTAGCCCTTAGCATAATCATAGTCATAAGATCATACTAAAATATAGCAGAATTTGAAACTTTTCTTTACAATGGAAGTCTTTTATAAAAAATGATAGAGTGTATACAGTATGTCTCAAACAATCTAATTACTTGGAATAAAACTCTTGAATACATCTTAGGGACACTACCCTTACAAAAGTCTAAAACATAAAAGAAAGACATGAAGGACATATGGTCAAGCCCTCGAATACAATGAGGACTCACTAATGTTCTTCTTCTTGATCTACCATGGTCCTAGTTACGAGGCTGGAATCCAATATCTCCAAAGCCTAAACTTATAGAAAATGTAGAAAGATGGGGTTAGCACAAAAAGTACCTAGTATGGAAGCCATGCAATAAAACCATTAAAACATGCATAAAAGGGACATTTCATTTGAAACCATGCTATATGACATTTTGAACATCATCTTTGAAGTAGTTGGATAATGCAACTCATAAAGCAACTCACACACAATTCATCATAGCATAAGAGATATCATCATATTACAAACATAGTCTCCAACACAAGCATAGTGTATATCCCAACCTTCACAAGACATATCTCATACACATAGTCACATACCAAGATCATCTCATCATAATAGAACTACCACATAAACAACCCTAAGCTATACTGGTGCAATGTATAGATAGGATCCCACAATCCTATCTACACTAAGTATCACTTTTAGGCCACAAACAACATGTATATCTTACTCTACGATAGTCCTAGCCAACATACATAAGTAAGGAGTCATTCATGTTCCTAACTTGTAACAAGTGAAGTCAACCTTAACATCCATACTTACCTTTCATAAATATTTCACAAGTCATCATAACATAAAAGAACATTGTCATAATTCCCTTTATAAGTCTACTTGTACAACGTATAAGTGAAGTCACATACCCCCACTCACACTAAGTAAATCTCATTAAGAAGTCATAAGTATAGTTCATGTTCATGTTCATAATTCATTGGAAAGCATACATTCAACTCATAATTATCATATCATTAAAAGAGACATATCATGCCCACTCTCAAAGCTTACTTGTGCAATGCACAAATGAAGTGCCATACCCCCATTCATACTAAGTAAAACCTCTGGAGGAAACATAGAACATGCCATGTTCTTATCATAATTCATATTCTTATCATTTAGGCAAATATAGCCTTAACCGACATAGACCATGTGAGCTACATGGAATCCGGTGTTCTACCCCCACAATGAAAAGAGGTGTCCTACTGGCTTAAGATATAACGTACATAATAGTTTAAGGTGGATCTACTAGCTATATACCTATGTGGGCACATAGTTATGGGATAGGGAGATTTCTACTAGAAACCTTGACTACTAACGTGGAGGTTTCCAGCTCATGAGACACCGTATTGGGAACCCAACTACTAGCGTGAATGAACCCATCTCATACTTCTATACACTCGGTGCTAAGCATAATTCCCTTTTAAAGTCATATTAAGTCTTTACTTAAGTTCATGGTCATAAGAGAACGCACTAGGCACTCAAACCAACATATCATCATAATAGCTCATAGATTCATTAAGTGAGAATGTCTTTTCACTTTAGAATCATCAACATTTGAGTAAACCTTTCACATTGTATTCGTAGTATGTTCATGAGAATGGGCTTTCATTTAACACAACAATACTATCATACTCATAACATATCATACATAGTCTTAACATATCATACATAGTCATATCATATCATACATAGTCATATGTAGGGGTAGAAAAAAGGATTTTGCATCAATACCACAATATACACAATAAATAACACATCCACCATTCAAGTGGATCATTATGATCATGTACATTTCATGCATAATAGTATGTAAAGGTTCATATGAGAACTAGCCTTTCAATTGACACCACAAATACCTCATAACCTTATTTATGCATGGAGTGTGTGTGTATAATTGTCCTTCGATTAACATAACAACAACACTATCACACTGGACACATTATATAGCGGAAGTGTTCATAGACATGCATATAATATCATAATCATGCATACACCTCATATCTTTCATTCAAGGTTCATATTGAGTTAACACATCTGGCATTGAATACATGAAACATAGATATAGTCACAACTCAAGTACAACATTCATCCGATGCATAAACTCATATACTCATATTAGAGGTCATATAGATGAAGTCTTCTCACAATAGGGCCATACACAATTCAACATACATAATGGCTTCCTTCTTGGAGCCTTAACCCCCTTAGTTTATTCATTTTAGCTCTTTACCCTCATGCCGTAGGAGTCATCTTCATACTACAAGTCTTACTCTCAAGACATGCCTCACATGATCACCAAGTATACCTAATTCTCAAGGTAATATAACCCCATGCCTCATTCTTGATCAATTATAGCCATATAGGAACATATAAACTCAATCCCAACACTACACAACCATGATCATTCATATAGGTCATGATCAAGTCAATTCATGTCTAGAATCTTTACCCTAAATCAATTCATGTCTAGGTGATCTAATTTAAGGTAATTCATCAAGAAGTTCATTATTATTAGAAGGTCACATACAAATCCTCAATTAGCCTCTTATATGGCATATCCCTAATCACATCAAATCACCTTAGAAATCTTAGGTTAATCAACTAAACATATAGAATCATACTTGGATCATGCAATTACATCATAACTAACTCACATCCAATCAATTGGACCAACTTGTAAAACCATCACATAATGTAATGAAGAAACATAGCTAGGGTTGGGGGGCCTCATGGAATCTTGAAGAATTTGAGTTAAAAATATATAAAAATCAGTCTTACATTCATAAACAAACATAATTCAACCTTTAAAAGTGCCTTTGAAAGGAATCCATGGAGTGGAGTCGAAACCCTAACTAATTAAGTTAAAAGCTTTTGAAAGGGCTCCTTGGGTGATAGCTTCCCAAGGATGAACAACTCCCATACCTTAGACTTAGAATCCAATCAAATTCATGTGAAGAAGCCTCCATCTCCATGCCCTAGCTTGATCTCTTCTCTTGTGTTATAATGTGTCAATGAGGTGTTTAATACCTTAAAATACTTTATATATATATAAAATAAACCCATATTAATCAACCCCTACTTAAAACAAACTAAAAACGAATTACCTAAACTAACCCACCAATTGGCCGACTTTGGGAAGATTGCAGGTGCAATCCATGCCCCATGGAACTATGGTCCGTCAATTGATCTACTGGGCGTTCTGCAGGTATGTAGTTTTGACCTACAGTTCCTCAATCAGGCCTTGAACCATGCCCCATGACCTTAGGGGTGTCACTCAATCTACTGGCCGTGATTGGCCATCCATGGTTGATGGAATTTTGGCAGCTTTTCTGATCTTAGGAAGCCTTGGGGGTAAGACTTTAGGGTCCTCCTCAAGGACCCTTGGTTGTTCTTTGGGGGGCCTTACGTTGAAGTTTAACCCCTAGACACCTCAACCTAATCTCGGGAATTTAATATACAACCTACAACCAAACATCAACATCGAAAGTTGAATAGTAGGTTGTGGTGAGTGTTGATGTCCTTATCTCTTTCCTTCTATTCTTATTCAAGCTTGAGACGAAGAGTTCGTAGTAGCTTGTTTCATGTTTTGGAGTCTTGTGTGAATATGAGTTTCCATGGTCTCCTTATGATATGCATGTTTTGATGAAGTTTATGTTCATAAGAGAAAATGAGTTTTCATTATTGTGTTCCTCATGTTAATATGCATCTTATGAGTTGCTTAAATATTTCATGAGTTGACTTGTTGAGCATGTTTAAATGTGATATTGAAAAGAGTTGCATAAATTGCCTTATGATGTTGTAATGAGCATGATGTGAGTGGGAGAAGGAAGTTCCTCTAACAAAATGAGAAAATGTTGATGTTTTGTGCATAATGAGTTTGTAAATGTAGTTCCTACCTTCTTGTTTGCATTGAACTTTTGGATGTGGAGTTGATGTTTCCTCTTATGCTTATGCATTTATAGTGATGTTTCTTGATTGTTGGGCTGCTAGTATTGAGTCGTTTTACCTTAATGTGTTTAAGTGTCATTCGAGGACAAATGTTCCTGAGTGGGGGATAATGTAACGACCCGGAAAATGAATAAGCGAAACTAGAGCCTATGGACTTTGTGTTGGGTTTGTAATGAGGTTTCATGTTGTGTAATGTTGTCCCAAGCCTTGTTTGATGGAGTTTAGTGAGTCAACGTCAAGGTACGTGATAGACTCCGTAGTGGAAAGACCCTTTTTAATGTTGGTTAAGGGTTGGAAGGGAAAGTGCCAAGCTGAAGGGGCAAGGCCTAAGCCAAAGGCCAAGGCTGCCCAACCTTGGCCAAGCACTATCCCAAGTCCACGGACCACTTCAGGGTCAGTGGCCTTGACCACGGTCCGTAGAAGTGTTTGTGAAGGTTACTTGGTGGCATGGGAGTCAAGGCACTATGGCCAAGCTACTGCCCCAACTTCACGGACCACTCCACAGTAAGTGGTCTTGACCACGGACCGTAGAAGTGGCCGTGAAGATGCCTTAGCATCTTGGGGCATGTCAAGGCAAAGGAGATACTACCCAAGAGGACCGTGGGCATCATCACAGACCGTGGTCCCCTTTCACGGTCTGTAGAAGTCGACTTGGTCCCTGACGGGGCTGCCCAAGTGAGGGATTTTTAAATAATTTTTTTATAATGTTTTATTATGTGGGGTTTATTTTAAATGGTTTATATCATAAATATAAATAGTTTTAAGTCTTAAAACACTTCATTTACCTTTATTCAAAACATCCAAATCAAATCCCCAAAGTTGTTCCTCTCTCAATATTTCTCTCTCTAACTCAAGGAAGAAGAAGAAGTGAAAGCTAGGGTTTGGATTTAAACGGTTTCTTCATCAAATTTCTTGGGGAATCTTAGTAAAGGTATGGTGATCCTTCATCTAGGGTTAGATTTCACCCTAGAGTCAATTTCAAAGAAGTTTTCAAAGTTTTCAAGGTTTATGAAAAACTAAGGGTTTTACTCAATCTCATGGGTTAATTCTTCAAACGATTTTAGATGGTTTATAATGTCATATAATGATTGTATTGATGTTTAATTGATGATTTATGATGAAAATATTCTATGAACCCATGATTTCTCTCAATTCCTAATTGTGCCTTTATGAAGTGGGTTTGTTGATTATGAAGGCTTATAATGGTAATATGTCTAAATTTCCTTGGGTTACTGAATTGTATCATTATCTATGCCTTAATTATGGTAAATTTTTGGTGTGTTGATGATTTGAGATTTATGGCCTTGAAGGCAAGTTTTGACTAAATTACATGTTGAAATAGAATTGTGCTAGAGATGTTGATCCACTTGAAAGGTGGAGGTGTTTACTTACTAAGTATATGAATGTGAGTTCAATGAATTTAAGGTGATCATGTTGTGAATTTAAATGTGTTATTATTGAAAGGCTATTTCTCAATTTGACACTGATGTATGATGATGATGTGCCTTCTATATATTGTATATCTTGGGTTGGTAGGCTTAGGCATCCTTTCTTGAGTAATGAATGTGTCTTTACTTGATGAATATGAATCGATATGCTATGGCATTACTTTCATATATGAGTGATGAATGTATCTTGACTTGATTGATATTAATTGATAGGCTTTAGGCATTCTTTTCATAAATGATCTAATGTAATGAAGACCGTAGAATCGATAGGCTAGTGGAATTCCTTTCTTAATGAGTCAATGTACCATGAATCGATAGGATAGTGGAATTACTTTCATGAGTATAAGAATGAAATGAGGGGCCATGAATTGATAGGCTAGTTACATTCTTTTTATGAGGACCCTAGAGCTATTCTTGAATGTACTATGGATCGATAAGCTTATAGCATTCCTTCCTTGGTAATGATGTATCATGGGTCGATAGGCCTATGGAATTCCTCCCTAATGCACTAATGTAATATGAATAAAATGATCTATGGGAATGTAGGCTAAGCACCGAGTGGATATGGTTAGATGGAAACTCTCCCAATGTTAGGTTAGAGTTCCAAGGAACATATTTCTATCCCATATCTATGTGCCCACATAGGATATTAGCCAGCGTATTTCATCCAAGCTAAGAATTCATTCGAGCTAATGTTACCGTTCTACCTTAGGCAAGTGGAACACCTCTTTACGGTATGGGGCTATATGACACCAGATTCCATGTCTAGCTTGCATGGTCTATGTCGGTTAAATACTTTTTCCCATCATGTGAGATGTGCATTATGGTTTCTTGAGAGGTTCTATGAAATGTAGGTGGTAGTATGAGATGCCATCTATGCATTTCACTAGTAGGCTTTGATAAGATCATAGTGAGTTCTCTAAGTCTTAATGACTAATGTATGAAAGTCCTCTAAATGAAGCAATTGAAAAATGTTGACTCTTAAATGCTTAATGTGATATGTATGCCATACTTGGGGTCATATTATGAGTTATTTTCCCTTGTCATGCCTTATGAAATGTTATGTCTCTTTTGTATGGATATGGTGTAAAGGTGTAAAGGTGAAAAGGAATGGATGGTAAGTTCACGTTTTGGTGACCTTAATATGGTGCCTTGGTGTGGATGGTGGTATGGGACACTATCCATACATTGAAAAAGGTATATCATGTGGGTTACTAGAAGTGTAGGTCTAAGGTAAAGGTAATGGTTTACATTATGATATTGTCTAAATGTGGTATTATGACTTGAATGATGATTATACTTGTATTGTATGTCTCTTATGCTATTGTACATGATATTTCCAAAAAGTGGCATAATGCATGGTTTCCAACCAAAATGTCCCTTTTAAAGCATGTTTTTGCATGGTCATCATACTTAGTACATTTTTGTGTTCTAACCCATATTTTTCCTATTTTTACTACAAGTGAAGGTTCCGGCAAGTGATTTGTTCTAGTTAGGATTGAAGTGCTTGGATAGAGTTTTCCTTCAAGACTTGGTATGTCCTCATAGGTCGAGGACAAGAACTCTTATTGTTTCTAATTCTTTCTTATTTTGAGACTATTCTTAAAACTTCGATTGTAAAGGGCCGTGACTCTATCTTGTTAAAGTTTTTCCTAAGATGGCCATGTGACACTTAGTCTTCCGCTGTGTCTTTTGAAAGATTTCTATGAGTATTGAATGTTTTGAATCGTATGGTTTTAAATATAAAGTTTTAATTCCACACTATTTTCATTATTGAATGCAATGAATGACTATTAGGCTTGTATAAGACCCCTTCGGGGTCGAATACGCTGTGTTACGACTAGGGGGTGATCTCGGGTCGTGACAACAGTCCATAGAATTATTAATTTTGATGTTAAGTCCACTATTTCAAAAATACATTTTCACTGTTACTTATAATATGATAATGATTATTTTTTAATAAATATATAAGTAAAAATGAGCGGAATTTAGGGTCTAGAGTGAATATAACATGACCATATATTTTGTCTAGAGTGAATATAGCATGACCATATATTTTGTCTTCCTTCTTCGTTGGCTATGAATTGTTCAATATATATATATATATATATTTATATTGAGAATAAAAGTTTTTAAGTATGAATTTCCTGTTATTTTGTGTTCATTTGAATCTGAGAAAATGTTATCACAAGATAACTCCTTGCATAAGAAAATAGTGATTCATCATAAAATGATCTTAATTAAATTAAATATTTTAACCATAATACTTACATATTTTATTCATCTATTAATTTTTTTTATTGAAAATGTTTAATGTTTAATATCACGATACAACTTCCATAAGATAGTAGATACTTTTATGAGACAACAACTATATGATATGTATGCGGCAGGAAAAAGGAGAGGACTACGATTTCGCAAAGATAAGGTAGAAACCTAAAGAAATGATTTTTTTTTCACTATAGATGTTGTTGTTCATATATTAACATTAACACTCACACCTCTATTTAACCATTATCATTATAACAATATTTTAGTGTAACATCTTAATATTCCTTAGAACTAATTTTTCTTGTTATATTTTTTATCTCTATAACATTCTATTTATAACAGTGTTGACATTCACTATAGAAGTGCACTTTTTGTAAATATGATAGCCTTACTCAAATATTAATTGAGTAATAATGTTGTGTAAAAGATATATTACTTATAAAGATAAAAATATTGAAAGATTTATGGTAATTGTAATTAGTGTCATGTAAATACTAAATTTCATGTATGGATATTTAAGAGAAACGTTGTGCTTAAATGGTGTCTATCATTTATGGCCATAACTTCAAGAGGAAAGGCTATTGGTGACCTTTCTTATATTGATATTTTTTTCTTATTTTTTTGGTTAAATTTGTTTACAAATTTGAGTGAAGTAAAATATAATACTACTAAAGAAATGTCACTTTCTCTCCATATTTAAACTTTGAATGTATTTTGAAATGTTTCAAAAATATCTTTTCATTTTGATCTCAAAAAACACAATCTGTAGTAATCATTTAAAAGCACTTGTCCTATGTTATTTCAGTTATAATTGTTTACTAAAAAACTTTAATTCAGTAATATTATCTCTATTTTACAACATCGTATATTATATGATACGATACACATGTGTTGTAAAACTCTGTGTGTGTGTATATATATTATATATGTGTGTGTGTGTGTTTGTGATGCCACATCAACAACAAATTCCACATATATGCTTGGATTGATGACATATGGCATAAGATGGATGTTTTTAAATTAAATCAAGTAGAGAGGTGTTTTTAGGCTCACAATAATTGAGGGACTAAAGTAATAATTAAATGTAATGACCCTCCAGGTCATTTCTATGTTTATGCCTTCAGTTCATCATTTAGGGTGTTCCTATAGCGACCCAAGTCATTTATGGCTTGATGGGACTGACATATCGGTCACCTCATTGTTCGTTTGGTTTTTATGTGAATTTTCATGTTTTTGAGATTTTTTAAACCTAGAACGGTCATTTTTTTAATCAAAAGTTCACGAAGATAACCTCAGAATCCATTTCCTACACCTGCTTTCCCTTGAAATATACATAGTAAACCACTTTTAACTCACAATTAGTCTTGGCCAAACTCTGCCCAGGAGTTGGTCTTTTAAGGCTTATTTTACTTTGACAATTCCATCAGCTCCGAAAGGATCATTTTAGCCTAGCAGAATGGTCATCACGACTCCCAAGGTTTTTAGTGCGGTTTATGCAATTTGGCATTTTAACTTTCAAGTTAAGGCCTAAAGTTTGACCTTGTCAACATTCTTTGTAAATGCACAAAAATGAGAATTTCGTCAGCGCCATTATCTTCGAAATGACAAGTTTGATCTAGAATGACCCTACGTGTGGATCACGAGACTTTTAGACTAATTTTGAGCTCCCTGGTGGAGTTTGAATTGAAATGGAGTTAGGTGTGAGACCCATTTTTTTGTCGACATGACGTCGTATGGAAATTTTAACTTCTCTATTGAGTCCAGAAATGTCGAATTTGATTGGGTTGCATATCTCATTTATTTGTTACGAGATTATGAACCAATCCCGAGTCTATGGGCGGAGCCCGAGAGACTTTGTTAAAAACTGCTGGTGCAAGTCACTTTTGCAATCCTGGGCTTGCTTAAGCGACCTTTGCTTACTAGGCTAGCCATGTGGCCCATGTGTTAGCAACCCAGACCTCTCTTTGGCGTCCAGGGGCTCGCTTATGTGAACGTGGCTAGCTCGGGGCATCGACTTTCAAAACCCTGGTATCGCTTTAGCGAGTTGCGATCAGGGGTTCGCAGAAGCGAGGCCCACCTTTTTGAGGCCAGTCGCTTAAGCGGCGTAATTGACCGCTTAATCGACCCTTGGCCAGTCTTTTAAATCAATACTTGGTCACAAATTCAGCCATTATTGCAATCTTAATTTGACGATTTCTCCCCCAGAGCTTTGTTTTGAGTTATTCTAAGTGTAGTATGTTTGTGGTGATTAGGGCTACACTGTGGACTGATTGGATAGTGTTGGTCAATCCCCTTTTGAGGTAAAATAATGTGTTAAGCTGACTACCATAACTT
Source organism: Solanum piurae (assembly GCA_029582685.1). Lineage (NCBI taxonomy): Eukaryota > Viridiplantae > Streptophyta > Magnoliopsida > Solanales > Solanaceae > Solanum > Solanum piurae. The sequence continues at coordinate 31,019 of JAJOOO010007080.1, read as the reverse complement.
ATTGTTGTTCTTAATGGGTGAATTTATTGCATGTGATTGTCTTGGCTGTTCTGAGTCCTGAATTGTGTTCATTTTTGGAACACAAGTTTGGGGGTACTATTTTAAGCATGTCAATACAGTCAATTCTAAAAATTCTGGCATGGGTCCGACAATTCTTGATTGACTCTGAAATTGTTCCATTTTCATTCTATGTGTTTTTGTTGTTGAAATAACTGTATTGATGTTGCGATCCTATTTTTGGTAGCGTGGCAACATTTTGAGGCCGTTTGAAAGAATAAAGCTCCAGCATTGTGATTTGGAGCTCGTGTTGTTGGCCTCAAGGTAGAGTACGACTTTCCATCTCTTAGATTGAGCTTGAATACGTAAATTCATACTGATCAAAGTGAAATGGGGGCGGGTACCTAGTTGTTCTTATTTTCGTTCCTAGATACCATGTTTTAGGTTTGATTAGCTCTATTTTGGGTGTAGTACCATTCTAGTTGGGGATTATATGCTTGCTTCTATCCTATGAATTGACTTGCATGTCGTTAATTGTTATATTGGAGCATGTGTGACCTTAGTCTAGGATTAGGCTAGTGTTGCGTTAGACTTGTGGTTCTTGAGGCGGTTAGACATTGTTTTTTCTCCGACGTCGTTGTGGACGGATTAGCTCCCTGTAGACTAGAGTAGTAGACTTGAGTTTGACAGGATGAGACTTAGTTTAGGCATTGTTTCAGCTTTGTCGTACTTCTATTCACTCTCCCTATTTCTACGATCCTATTATGATATCAGAGGTTTTTATGCTTCGTTGGGCGACTCGGGATTGGAGTGACACAGACTGGGAACCATCTACTAATTTCTCGACTTAGGTTTTTATGATATTAGAGGTTTTTATGCTTCTATTCACTCTCCCTCTTTCATGGCATAAAACCAATTTATATTAATTTCACCCTAAAACATTAGGTTAATCAATAATACATGTATAATCATATTAAAATAATGTAATTACACCATAAACAACCATTATCCATTCAATTGGGTCAACATATAATAATACTCAAACTTTAAGATCCAAATTAGGAAAAGAGGGAAATTCATGGATTCTTGAAGAATTCATCTTAAAATAGTAAGTAATCATCAATTTGATCATAATATAATGAAATTAAACCATTGAAAACGTTTTTGAAGTGAATCCATGACTTGGAGTGAAAACCCTAGGTTTGGAGAATTTTACTACTTTGAAATTGAGAGTTTGAGGACTTCATGGATGAAAGCATTCCATGAATCAAAGACTACCATACCTTAAGTGAAGAAATCCAACAAATTCTAGTCCAAAAAGCTTCCTTCTTCAAGCCCTAACTTGATCTTCTTCTTCTATGGAGTTTTTGAGGGAATAATTTTGGGGGTAAAGTTGCTTATGTTTTGGGGTCTTGGGATTTATGAAGTATATGGGTTAGTTAATGGTTTAAAAGTAATTATATAAGTGTATTAAAATAATATAAAACAATCCCACATTAAAATACTTAAACTAGGAATTACCTAAAAAAGACTTACCTTTGGCGAACCTTAGCAGAACTGCAGGCAACACCTACGCCCATGACCCACAGACCGTGGGTGGGCCGACTGGCGGTCCTGCAGGTCCGTAGGTCCATGGTATGCATCTCACTTTCATGGCCTTGACTCACGACCAAGTGCTACGGGGCGTGGATGGACCTACTCCCAGTAGGTCCCATCCGTAGCTCACTAAATTTGCAGTTTTGGGGCAGCTTTGGGGTTAGGCTTTAGGGTCCTCCTCAAGGACCCTTGGTTGGTCCTTCGGGGGGGGGGGGTCGTACCTTGATGTTTAACCCCTAAACACCTCGTCCTAGGTACGGGAATCCATTTTACAACATTCACCCACACATCAAACTCTAAAACTCTCATGTAAGGCTCTAGTGTCACTTACTAGTTTTCTGGGTGTTAAAATATCTCTCCCTTGGTAACATTCATCCTCGAATGACATTTCTAAATACTTTACAGAATTAAAGACTCAAGACTAAAATCCCATCATGCATGAAACATAAAAAAAATGCATCATTTAAAGGAGAAAACATCAATTCCATCTCAAAACATCATCAATGCAATACAAGGGAGTAGGAACTACTTCTAACAACCCAATATGCACGAAACTCAATATTTCTCATTTACATAGGAGGAACTAACTTCTCCAACTAAAATAATTCTCAACACAACATCATGGAGCCAATATGCTGTTATTCTCAAAAGCATACTAAAGCATGTTCATCAACGCATCTCATGAAGTCAAATAGGCAACTCATACCAATGCACAACAACATGAGGAACTTCAATCATAAAAACTCATTTTCTCATAAAACATGAATTTCACCAAGAACATGCATAATTTAAGGAAACAATGGAAAACACATAATTCACACATGACTTCCAAAACAAGGAAATTTTAGAGGAACTACTTACAACATTCAAGACTTCACAATCATGAAACAAGACAAGGGAAACTTATCATTTCAAGCTAAAGGAGGAATAGAAGGAAATATAAGGATATCGGGAAAACTCATTGGCCCTTGGCCTCCCAAGTAGCACTCTCACCTACAACCCTCACTCAAAAGACCATTCATTCACACTTTCATGAAAGCAACTTCCTCATTCTTCTATTTCTTAACTTGCCGGTCTAAGACTTCTACCGTTACTTCTAAGTTTGATAGATTCTCATTTAAGCATTCTAGCTCACAAGCAACCTTACCAACACCTCTTAAGATCTCATATGAGCCTACCAAACCGGGAATAAACTTCTCAAACTCACTACACCTCTCAAGGTGAGAATTTCAAGCCAATCTAAATCATGAACATCAAAACACCCAACGACCATGCAATCTAAGTACATTATTGATGAGTCCGAGATTTGGACTCATTTAAGGCTTTATTTATATAGGTTTAGTGTCCTCAAATTATTATTTTATGTCAATAACTGATGTAAAACTCTTGATTTCCACATATATGGATTGAGGAACAAAGCAAGGACAATAATTTGCAAAAAGGGACAAAACAAGCTGAAAGAATGAAGAAAGGCAAGCCTGGTGATTGCCAAGTCCACATGGTGAGTCGCCGAATGGATACTTGACCGCCAAAACTTCCAGTGTGCCAAGCCCTAATGGAAAGAACCAATTTGGCGATAGAAAGGAGCAGTTGGCGGATCACCGAGTGGTTCCGCAATGCAGAGTTAGATCGCCCAAAGTTACGGACCTTGCGGATGATGAATGCCAAGGTAGAAGGGCTATGAAAGTGACCAAAGGGCGGTTCGTTGAGTGGTTCAGTGAGACTGACTTACTCTGTCGAGTGACACTTCGCAGCATATTTTTGGTGAGTATAAATACATTTTTGAACATTTAGTTTAGTAGGAATTACTCTTTAGAACAATCTATTATTAAGTTTTTAGCTCTGGAGATAGTTTTCTCTAGTTTTTCCTAAGGTTTGAAGAATTGAAGTTTTTCAATTTTGAGAAATTGGAAGTGGGTCTTTGAGATTCTTCAAATTGGAGCATTGTAAGAACGAATCTACACTTACCCAGTTGATGGATAATCAGTTTGGTAATTATTTTTACCTTTTTATGATGTCTAGCTAAAACCATAATTCTTGGGGTGTGATTATGGGCTGATTTAGTTTATGGGTATTGCTAATTGTTAGTTTAAATTCTATTTAGAAGTGAGTTCAATCATTAATTGTGGTTTAATATAAGAATTGTAGTTGCAAATATAGTTCTACCCTTGTGTTTTTAGCTTGCTCGAGAGAGAGGTTTTAAAACTAAACTTATTGATTGATGGCCTGTGGGCATTGGGTTGACATGGGTTCAACTCGAGAGAGTGAATCCTAAACACAATTCCATACATTCAGCTCGAGAGAGTGAATGGACTACAATGTGGGTTGTTCTTATTTTGCATGCTTGTTGATGTTCAAGAGAAATCAACTTGATTCGAGGTAAATTGTTTGAGAGAAAGTTTATCTCCTCTATAGCCTAGTTTACTCACTAATATCTAGCTATCTTCTAATAGTTGCAATTACTCATTTGTCTATATTAGCCTATAATCGAATCACATCCCAAGAACCCGTCTCAGTATTGTTATTTCATATTGTTTGCCACTATTTGTAGTTGATAATTTTAAACCAAAACCCTCCATTTGACATTCGTGTCACCCCTAATTTGAATGATGTCTTTATTTGATAATTTTTATTCCTATGACTAATTTGATCATCTTCATACTTCCCTATTGAATCTTGAACATGTACCCCTCCCTATGGGATTCGACCCCTACTCATTTAGTTGGGTTTTATACTGACTAGCGATCGTTGACACTTAGAATTGGATGAAGTGTCCTTGAAACGTTAATCAAAATTGTGCCACTACCGGGGAGTGGTGTTGTTTGAGATTGTTTTGGTGAAGTTGAATTTTGTCCTTTTTAGTCATAGTTGAATGTACTTATTTTTAGTTTTGGTTTTCGTGTTGCTTGCTTAGAACAGCGAAAATGAGCATGTCTTGTAGAAACTGTAACCAAGTGGGCCACCCTTCTTTAAAAATGATGATTCTTAGGGATAACATCCTAAATTTCAGGCAATTGGAGGGTGAGGCAATCCATGAGTTGTGGATGAGATTTAAGGCACTATTGTTGCAATGCCCAACTCATGGAATCCTAGATAAGATGCTACTGGACTGTTTCTATAGAGGTCTTGGTCCTTAGAACAAAGGAGTGGCTAACCAACTTTCTCCGGGTGGTCTCATACGACAACCCTATGCAATAGCATCTCAACTCCTTGATCACATAACTAAGACCAACAAGGAGACAAAGAAGGACTAGGTTTTGACTACACTGTTGACTCAGCTGGATCTTTTAGCCAGAAAGATCATGGAATTGGAAGTACCATACAAAAAGAAAGATAGGTACATTCCCCCTCATGAGCGTAGAAAGTCCAAGGACTATGAGGGTGGACAACTAGAAGAGATATTCACACTCATTCTCCACAAAGTCGAAGAACATGATAGAGTGTTGGAAGAGATAAAAGAGAATGTCTCAATGCTGAATCAGATGTCTGCTTCTCATTACATATCTATTCAGCTACTAGAGACCCAAATAGGTCATATGTTGTCTCGTATCTACCCAAGACAAAAAGGGGGGTTGCCTAGTGATACTATGGGAAACCCCAAGAATGAAGTTTGATTGGGGACTTGTGTCGTGCCATGACGCTAACTAAGGCGCTTCTTGGGAGGCAACCCAAGTTTTTAGTTACTTTCTATTTGTTTTTGGAATAATCGTGTGTTCATTGTGCAGGTTAAAGTGTAGAATTTGTTTGAAAAGTGCAGGTTGGCAGGCAAAATGTCAAGTTGACGACTCGCCGAAGAAGTCGGCGAGCCTGACTTGGATCGCCGTTGGACTCAAGAAATTATGAAATTGGAGTCTGTAAAAGTCGACGGCCCCATGGATAAGTCAGTGAGCCCAACTTTGTCCGCCGTTTGGACCCCACATTAACTGGAGGTCCTATAAAACTCAGCGAGGTAAGTAACCACTCGGCGTGTCAACGAGTGGTTCGATGAGGTCGAACAACATCGCCGAAAGGGCACGAACAGAATGATTTTAAAAGGCCAAAGGTTTAAACTTTCAAACTCTTTGACATTCCCTAACTTTTAACTTCACACAATCACACCCGCACTCTATAGTTACCATATTTTTGCACTTTACCGCATTCTGTGTTTGGAGATAGATACTTTGCCGCCTAGCTTTACAGATTCATATATTCGGCATTAAAGGTTGGTTTACCGAACCCCAAACTCGTAAATAGCGATTGAACTCAAATGCATTGTTATAAATTGTGTTGATATGTGCTGGGCCTCTCTGAAATCATAAATGTGTGCTTGTGTACCTGTTTTAGTTTTGATTTCGTGCCTAAATTGCCTAAATTGTTGATTTCCCAAAATTTCATGCCTTAAAATTGATCATAAATTGTTGGGCTGTGCTTAATTGTTGTTGAGTCTAGTCGAGTGAAGTCTGAGTAACCCAAATTGTGCTAAATGACGTGCTTTTCCCAATGATGGAGCGTTTGATGTCATTCTTAAGGGATAAAGTCATCAAATGACTAATTTTGGGCAAACCGGGGGAAGTATGGGTACCCCAGAGGCATGGGTCATATGGGTCTAGGCTTAATTGAGAATGTGTGTGGTTTTGATTTTGTTTTCGGGGGTTGTTGGGTTGATTTTGGAAGTTAGGGTTGAGAATAGGCATGTTGGGCAGTTTGGCTAGCTGGGTCGAGCTCGCCGAACCACTCGGCGGTTCGCCGAACTCCACTTTGATCGCCTTTAATTTTAGGCTTTTGTTGAGTTAGTTTATGTAACTTTCAGCGAGAAACCTGAGCTCACCGAGTTCACTCGGCGACTCGTTGAAAGTCTCCTTGATCGCCCTTTCTGTGCCCCTAACCCCTAAAATACAATGTAACTTTCAGCTAGCTAGTCTATGCTCGCCATATGATGTCAGCGATTCTCCAAAGGGCCGTGAACATCGCCGACATGCCATTTCTCTGTAAAATTTTTGAGCCAATCTTTTTGGCGAGCCTGATTTGGCTCGCCAAAGTGATTCAACAATTCGCTGATCATTTTTTTTTTTAATAACTTTTTGGACCGCCGGTCCATTTTATTAATAAAAGCAAATGGACTCAAACTGAGCCCATTACATACAAAAGCAACAATTAAGATGTCGGTCCAAAAATGACCAAATCTCAGGTGAAAACCAATCCCCTAGAAAATAGGATTTTCTAATCTGATTCCCCATCTGTCTCCTCTTCATTTCCGCCGCTGAAGATGCTTCTAAGGCCCCCTTGTTCAAGCTTTTCTGTGAAGATACAGGTAAGTGGCACCCCGTATTCACTTGCGCCATGTTGCTCTTCTAATTTTTTTTTTCCTGTGCACTGTGAAGTCCATGATGATCAACGATTCTCCATTTTTCTGGTGATATCACTTTGTGTTGGCTGAAGTAGTTGTGGCTAGCTATATGTTTTTGCTTAGCTATTTTTCCCCTATGTTGACCACAAACTATTCTGTTAATGTAATAGCTAAGTGATTCTGTTGTCTCTGTGGTCTGTCCTCTACATATCATTGCTACTGCTGATATTGATTTTCCTTGTTCTTATTCTGATAGCTGGTATTTGTTGTTTGTCCATGTTTAAGATCTTTCTTGCTTTACTTGGTAGCTCTTGAAAACTGTAATACTGTTGTATGTCTTCATGATTGATAGCTATGTTAGTGATGTAATCGGCTAATTGATTAGCCTATCTGAATATATACACTAACTTTATATTAAGTGTAGACATAATCTCATTTATCTCCTCTATCTCCAAGGTACCTTCCAACTTCTTTGAATCATATTCCTAAGGCTTAGTGAGTCTGTCTCTAATATGACGCTTGTGATCCCACACCTCTTGTAGTAGCTCAGTGCCTTCCAAATTGCTGTAATTTTTGCTTCTATGTTTGTTGCGTTTCCTATATTTTGTGCTTCAGCATATACTAGATCTCCTTGACTCCCTCTTATACAAAATTCATAAGAACTCTCTCCCGGATTGCCATTGCTAGTTCCATCCGTATTACACTTCACCCATCCTTCCCCTGGCGTTGACCACTTTACTATGTGATATTATAGAATTGGTTTATACTGGTGGAGTAAATCAAGCATTCCCGACCACTGGGAAGGGATATTCGTAGCCAAGGATATGTAACTCATTGATTGTACATTTTGTCGAAAGAGACTTCTTTGTCGTGTCTCTTTGCATTCCTCCTCTTTCATAGTTCCTACATAATTATTGCTGGTATTTCCTTCATTATGTGCTGCACTTTAGGATTTGCATCATATTCCCACCATTGCATAATCACATTATGTAATTGTTGTCCTGCTATAGTAATACCTGCACAAGAAGCAAACTGCTTCCATAGCCGTTGGGCTATGGGAGCTGTTAGTAATAAGTGTGTCATGGTTTCCATATCCCCTTTGTCACAACAATAACATTTTGAGACTATGTTCATCCTCATTCTCTTTAGATTATCATCCGTGGCAATTCTTTTCTTCCAAACTCTCCACAAAAAGAACGATATCTTAAAAGGTAGTCTCTTGAGCCACATGCAACTCCTCCACTCCAATGGTTGTCTTTTCTGCCTCAAAATATGGTATGCAGACTTAACTGTAAAAATCCCAGTTGAGTTTCCCATCCACCAAGCTTTGCCATTTGTTTCATTAGTGAGGGGCTTGATGTTCTCCACGATATATTCTACCATCTCCTATGAAATGCACGCCTTCAACTTTTCTATCCTCTAAGTGCTATTTGTAATGAACTCTCTTACTTCTATTTCCTCTTCCCTGGTAGATTCACCTTTTGTATAATACAATGCCCCCTGTTTAGTCCAGTTGTCAAGCCAAAAGCTGGAACTTCCAGCTTTTACTTGCCACCAAATGTCATGTTCCACTTCCTCTCTTATGGCCACCATTTTTCTCCATACGTGTGAAGACCCCAAACTTTTAGCTAAAACAGGATGGAGCTTTTTACAATACTTATTCCCCATATACGTGCTCCATAGAGATGTAGTTGAGACTCCAAAATGCCACCAAAGCTTTGCAAATAGTGCATCATTTACAGTATGGAGAGACCTGAACCCCAACCCTCCTTCTTCTTTAGGTAGACATATCTCTTCCCAAGCTACCCAGTGTTTACCTTTCAGGCTTCCGCTTCCCCAAAAGAATTTTGCGAAACATTGGTGGATTCGGGTAAGAACACTTTTATGAGGATTCATGGCAGATAATTGGTACACTGGAAGAGATTGAAGCACATGGCTGATTAAAGTGTACTTGCCACCGAATGAGAGGTATTCGTTTTGCCATGACAGTACTTTTCTAGCTATATTTCTTATCAGCTCCTCAAAATAAGACGTCCGCTTCCTGCCATAGAAAACTGGGCACCCAAGATAGGTAAAAGGGAAGTTTCCTTGCCTGATTCCTGTAATTCTTCTCAACCTAGTTGCAACTATCAATGATGTGTTATCATGGAGATAACAAAAGCTTTTAGATTTATTAATCATCTGACCCGAGACTTGCTCATACTTCCTCAACACAGTCATCATTTTTATCACAGAGTGTCTATCCCCTGAACCAAACAGAATGGTATCATCCGCGTATGACAGATGATTAATTTTAGGACTCCACTTGGGCATCCCGTATCCCTTGAAGCTTTCATCTTCATACAAATTATTCAACCCTCTTGCCAGTACTTTGGCTGCAATTATGAATAGAGTAGGTGATAGGGGGTCTCCCTGCTTTAATCCCCTAGAAGATTGGAAAAAACCAATTGATTGACCATCAATTAGCACCGAGTACCAGTTGTTAGATACTAACCTCCAAGCCATGTCAATGATGATCTCTGAGAACCCAATTTTTCTCAAGACTTTCGTTAGAAATAACCAAGAAACTCTGTCATAAGCCTTTGCCATATCCAGCTTCACCACCACATTAATATTCTTATTAATTTTCCAATATCCCAGATGATTTCTTGTGCCAGTAACATGTTTTCTATAATACTTCTGACTTTTACAAATCCTGATTGAGTTGGCGAAATAATCTTCGGGAGCACCTTTGCTATTCTGTTATGTACCATTCTTGAAATAATTTTGTTGATAAAACAGCTTAAACTTATGGGTCTTAAGTCTGAGAATGTCTTCACCTCCTCTTTCTTGGGCAATAGTACTAAATTGGTGTGAGTAATAAATTTGGGTAACTCCTGCCCGCAAAAGAATGCTCTGACCAATTTAGTTATATCAGCCCCAATTACGTCCCAACAGCTTTGGAAAAAAAGGTCTGAAAAAACCATCCGGCCCATAAGCACTCTCGCCATTTAGCTCAAAAACTGCACTTTTCACTTCATCCTCCTTTGGCAGTTCTGTCATCACCTCGTTATCAGCAGTAGTAATCAGCCTAGGAATGTTATTTAGCATTGTGAAATCCTGATTGGATTCATTTTCCTGGAATTGTTTCGAGAAAAAAACAACCGCTGCCTCACCAATTAGCTTATTTGTTAGAACTTTCTCCCCTTTCTCATCCGTGATCTCTGCTATATGTAACTTCTTTCTTCTACCATTCACATAAGAGTGAATTTTTTTTGTATTACAATCACCCTGTCTAAACCATCTCATTCCCGCCTTTTGTTTCCAGTAGTTTTCCTCAATCTTGAGATACTTCTTCAACTCTGCCTCTATTTTGCTCAAATCAGCCCTGTTCGCCGCCGTGGGGTTAATTTCAAATTGGGCCTCTTTGAGTCTTATCATATCTTCAATGGTAGCTATCTCCCGAAAGATATCGCTAAATGTTTCTTTACTCCAATTTCTCAAAGCCCTATTCACCTTTTTTAGCTTAGCATGGACTTCCATGAAAGGACTGCCTGTGAATTCTATGCTCCAGTTCTGTTGTACCACACCTTTGAACTGTTCATGCTTAGTCCAAAAATTATGAAATCAAAAAGGTTTAATCGGGGATTCCACTTCCGTGTTACATACCACATGAAGAGGAACATGGTCTGAGCCTTGTCTAATGAAATGTTGTACTCCAATGGCTGGAAAAGCAGTTGAGAAATCATGATTGACCAAAATTCTATCTAATCTTTTTAATATACAATCATCTTCAATCCTTCCATTCCATCCAGTATACCTTGTTCCAGTGAAAGGAACCTCCGAAAGTGCACAACTACTAATACATTGCGCAAAATCCATTGCTTCCTGCTGAGTAAACGCTAGTCCACCCAATTTTTCCTCCTCATATAAGCATACATTGAAATCGCCTCCTACCATCCAGGGTGATTGAATGTCTTCTGCAAAGCTACTCAACTCGTCCCATAATTCTAACCTTTCCACCCCATTGCATCTTGCATACACTGATGAGATAAAGAAAATGTTGTTGTTTTTGCTAAACTTCATGGTAATTTGTTGAATTAAGTTCATCACAACTTCTCCCTCCCATTCCATTCTCCAAAAAAATCCATATTTTACCAGAGCAATTGACGAGAGCCTTGTCAAAACCTAACTTTCTTTTAAATTGATCAATATTTGCTGGATCCTAGAACGGCTCCATTAACGCTATGAAAGAGTAGTGATGTCTTCTATTCAAATCCATTAATCTCCCAAAGGAATTTTGAGTGTTAATATATCTTATGTTCCAAAACATGGCCTTCTCAATCATTGATAACTAATTGTGGGGAGTTCCTTACTACTCATTTTTTTGACTTGTAATGGGATGATTGTTCTCCCTCTTTTTGCCTTCAAGCTGTTAGTGAACCTTGGTGACAAATCACCGGCTTTGCTGACTTGTTGAATATTGAAGTCAATGGTCTCCTCCTCTTCTCTATCTTTCCTCTGCTGTATTTCATCTTCTGTGTCATCTATTAAATTAGGGGCTTCCTTTATGGGAGGGTCTATTATGCTTCCCACCGGCTTGTTCATCTCCCTTATGCCTTCTGTTATGTCTGCTTGTGGTTGTGTTTAACTTTCTCTTGCATACTCTTGTATTTCTTCCTTGTTATTGCGACTTTCTCCCATCATGCTGTATACTTCTATTGGTTCAGTTACTTTCTCTGGCATTTTCATGCTGCTGTCTTTCCCCCTATTGGTGTCACTTTTTTGTGTCCCCTAGGATGTGTATTGCTTCCCCGAGAGTTTCTCCAGCCGGTCTTTATAGAGTTCATGTCGATCTTCTTCGTCGGTCCTTGTATTTTCCCTCACATCCTTGTTTATATGCTATTCGTTCATCAATGCCCCAAATGGATTTTTGGTTGGTACTTGAACTTTAGCCCATACTTGTTCAGGTTGTTTTTTCCATCCGCCCTTTTTATTTCCTTGCTCCACTACCCATCCTGCATTTTCCTTCCGCCTTTGATCATCCACCTCTTCTCTTTTATTCATGTTCATCCTTTCTGGATTACTTTTATTTAGTTCCTTTTTTTCTGTTCGATCTACCACTTCTGTTTCTACCTGCATCTCCTTTTTCTCCTTTTTTGGGTATAATTCTGGGTGCTCCACGTAACACTGTTCCATATCATGACCCTGTATCATACAAGGCTTGCAATATTTTGGCACATAGTCATATTTAATTTTGATCCACTTTTCCATGACCTCCCCGCTAGTCTTTTTCGCCCCTATCTTGATGCGTTTGGGAAATTCCTTTAATAGGTCTACCTCCACCTTCACCCTTGCGCAACTATGTCTTGTTTGATTCCTTGTAGCCATATCCACTTCTAATGGTTTACCAATTGCTGCTGCCAAGGAAAAAATAGACTCTTTGCCAAAAAAAATTGGCGGAAGAGATGGGAATGAGATCCAGGCTATTGCGGTGATTTTTTCCTCCTCGGGATTAAACATAGGGTCCCACTTTAGGGTTCTCATTGGGAAGGAACAATTCCGCTGATTGATGTAAAAAGCAGGCCTTGACAAAAGATGCACATAGTCTTCCAGAAGTGTTGCCCGGATCAACACATGTCTGTTGCTAAGTAATCCTATCTTGCATTCACCTTTTAACTCACATTTCTTAGGGATTAGCTTTCTCAATTCTTGTATATCCGGCCACCCATAAGAAAATTTCCCAATAAATGCATATTCAAGGTTTTCATTGATAATCATCTGATTTACTTCTTCCTGCTCCCATAAGACTATTGGCTCTCTGTGCAAGTACGTAACCGGCTTAAGTTGTACAGGCTTAATGTTTGTGTGGGTAGGACAAATGGCATTCACATAAGAAGGCTTCTCTTTAAACGGTTGACCTCCCTCAATTGAAGGTTGGCCGCCATCCGGGGTGGCCATCGCCACCGTAGACATACTCATGAGTCCACAAATTGGACTCATTTAGGGCTATATTTTGATAGAATTAGTGTCCTCAAATGCATATTTTGTCTCAATACCTGATGAAAACCCTTAAGTTTCAGGTATTTGGAGTTTGAGGGAAAACATGGACACTACTTAGCAAAAAGGAACAAAATTGGCTGAAAGAATGAAGAAATGAAGGCCTAAGGATCGCCGAGTCCAGTTGGCGAGTCGTCGATGAGCCTGGAGATCGCCTTTTGTTCCAGTGTGCTGAGCCCTGAAGGAAAGGATCAAATCTACAGAGAAAAGGAGCAGTCGGCGTGTCACCGAGCAGTTTCGCAAAGTAGTACTATGTCACCCAATGATTCAAAACACGATGATGCTGAAGGATACCAAAGGGTGGATCGCCGAGTTGATTGGCGATCTCGACTAACGACGCCGAATGATTTGCTGCAACACAAATTTTTGAAAACTATAAATACTTGTTGAGAATTATTATTTGAGTATCGAATTTTTAGCTTTGAACAACAATTTTTCAGACTTTGCTTCTATTTTTCAGTTCTAAGTTTGGAGAGGATTTTGAAGAACTTGAAGGTCCAAAGGGTTTCAACTCCAAGGTTTTGGACTTGGGTCTTATGGATTCTTCACTCTTGATTTGTTTTGAGACTTAAATCTTCATACCTATTTGAATGCAAACACATTTTGGTATAAATTTCTATCTCTTTAGCATGTCTAGCTAAAACCCCAATTCTTAGGATGTGATTTTGTGAATATGGGTTATTATCTATCGGGTCTTGCTTGTTGGTGGTTTATTTATTGTTTTTATGTGATTTCATTTATTAATTGTGGTGGAACTTATTTAAATTGTAGTTGCAAATACGATTTCACCTTTGTGTTTTTGGCTTGCTCGAGATAGAGGTCGTAAAACTAAGACTACTAAATTGATGGCCGGTGGGACTGGGTCGACATGAGGTTCATCTCGAGAGAGTGAACCCTAGTCTTATTCCCACACACTCAGCTCGAGAGAGTGAGTGGGCTAAGGTGGACGCTGTGCTTAAAAGCGGCAACTCGGTGTTTGAGAGAAACGGGGTTGATTCGGGGTAAGTTGCTCGAGAGAGAATTTACCCCCACTATAGTCTAGCCTAGTCACAAATATTCAATGAATTTACTACCAAATGCATGTACCCAATAATTTAATCTATCCCGTATTCCTATCACATCCCAAAAATCCTATCTCCTTGATTAGTACTCTTTGCATTTTTGCTGTTTTTGTTTACTTGTGAAAAACACCCATTGATAATTGACGCTTGCGTCACCCTCTTTATTTAATATATTTATATTCGGAAATGGTTTTAGCTATGACTAAGTAGAACTTAATTTTATTTTTCTATTAATTTTCACCACCACTCCCTTGGGACTCGACCCCAACCCTTGGTTGGGTTATTATACTATTGCACGATTGTAGACACTTGTATTGGAAGTTATGTCTTGATTACTCAAACATCAAAATGGCGCCGCTGCCGGGGAGTGGTGTTACATGAATTTTTTTGGTTTAAATGATTTGTTTTTGTTAGTCATAGTTTACTCACTTTACTTTTAGTTTTGTTTTCTTTGTGTTGATGTTTAAGCAGTAAATTGAAAATGGTTGAGATGGGCCAAGAAGTCGAACGAGACTTCACATTAGCCGCACTGGCAACTCAGCTGAATGATTTGGCCACCAAAGTATCAGAGGTGGAAGTCTAGTGCAAGAGCCAAGGGAGGTACATACCCCCTTATGAGCGAAAACAATCTAGAGACAGGGAGAACAATCGTGTCGAAGACACACTCCAAATCATTCTCCAAAAGATCACCGAAAAAAATTGAATGTTGGAAGAGATAAAGGAGAATATTGAAGTGTTGAATCAAATGATCGGCTCCCATTCTAGATCGATCCAGCTGATCAGGACACTCATGAGTTATGCAGTGCCTCCACTTCACTCAAATGAACTATTTGGGTTACTTAGTAACACTAGGACCAACCTCACCAATAGAGAGTGAGTAAGGACTCGCGTTGTGCCACGATGTTAACTAAGGCGCTTCTTGGGAGGCAACCCAAGGTTTTAAATGCTTTTGGTTTCTTTTATAAATAGTGGTGTGTTAGTGGTGCAGGTTTAAATGCTGAAAGTGTTTAGAAAATGCATATTGACGAGTAAAAGGTCAGTCGGCGAATCGCCAAATGGTCAGCGTGCCCAATGAAGACCGTCGTTTGGACCCTCACTTTGACTGAAGGTCCTGTAAAACTCGGCTAGCAAAGTGTCCAATCGGCATGTCACCGAGTGGATCGACGAGTGTGACTAATGTCGCCGAATGGGCGCGAACTGGACGGTTTATAATGGCCAAAAGACTTATAGTTTGAAATTCTTCACTTTCCCTCGCTTCTAAACTTCACAAACTCACACCAAGTTAGTATTTTCAATATTCTTGCTTTCCATTTAGTATTTTAGTTGTTGATTGGTGATCGGAACTAGGATTTCTTTACCGCCTAACGTTTCTATCGTGTTTCAATTGGCATTTAAGGTTGGTTTACTAATCCTGAGTTTACATTCAAAAAATTTGTACTCATTTGCAATGATCGTATCATATTGTTGTGTGCTGGACCTCTATGATAGAATTAGAATGCGTAAATGCCTATTTCAATTTGCAAATCTTTACCTTATTATTTTGATCGTCAAATGCCCATAATTTTTATGCCTTGGAATGAATGAAACTTGATTGGGTAAGGCTTGCATTCTGTTTAGATTGATTAGGTGAGGTCAGAGTTACCCATGGATGTGCTAAATGATGAAAATTGTTCAATGATAGAGCTAGTGACACCACTTTTAAGAGCAAATATCATCAAATGGCCAATTTTGGTAAAACCGAGAAAATTTTGAGTATCCCGGGGTAATGGGTAGTACGGGTCTTGTTTGAATTCCATTAGTGCATGTTTTGATTTTATTTTTAGGGGATGCGAGATTGAATTCGAGAAAGTGGATTGAAAATGGGCACGTTGGGCCATTCGGTGAACTTAGTCGAGCTCACCGAACCACTTGGCAGTTCGCCTAATTACCCAATCTCGCTTTAAAATTCATGCTTTATGTGTTGTTTGAGTCTGTAACTTTTGGTGAGAAGCTTTTTGTCGCCGAAAGCACTCAGCGACTCGCCGAAAGTACTCTTGATCGCCCTTTGTATGCTACCCTTAACCCTTGTTGAACTGTCACTTTTGGAGAACAACCTCTTGCTCACCAAAAGTAGTTGACGATTCACCGAAAGGGCCTTTTTATCGCCGAATTGCCATAATTTTTTAGCCAATCCCTTCGGCGAGCTCGAATTAGCTCGCCAAAGAGGTTCGGTGACTCACCGACTCGATCAACGAGTCTGTTTGCAATATGTCTTTTGTGCTTATGTTTGATTTTCTCCTAATTTGTCTCAATCTTTTGCAGATATGGTACGCACAAATATAACCGAGCCACCCCAGAAGAAGGCAAATGGCATTACCATCTATGAGGGGGGATCAAATCCTCCAAAGAGGAGGGGAGAAGAACTCCCACCGGGAGACAAAGGGAAAAGGAGGAAGCATATAGCTAGAAAAGGAATAGCTATTGTAACCCATGTTACTTTTTCAGAACTAGAGGTTGAGCAGCCACTGATTAACAGAAGGGATGAGCTCTGGGTCAGATCTAAGTCTGCCTCCACCAGTATTCCCTCAGCTGCCACCCCTCCTATTATTGAATCAGTGCCAGCTCAGGCACCTCCAGTGTCTCCTGTGCTTTCTATTACTCCTCCACCTAGACTGCTGAATAGATTACAAGGTGATGGGGTACGAACCATTATAGAAGAGAAGCTTCTATCTACAGAGGGTCTGGAAGGCAAATATTGAGATGTTTTGGACAGCTTCCGCTACCATGAGTTCAAGCAGTTCACACGGTCCCGAGGCCCTTATCTTCCTTCCTGGGTTAGGGAGTTTTACACAACTTATGGGGAGTTGGTGCCTAAGAACAAGAAGAAGGCAAGTGAGTTTTGATCGGTGAAGTTTGTCATGGTCAGAGGCAAGGAAGTGGAGTGTCACAACGAGCATATTAATGATGTATTAGGTAGACCGCTGCACTTTGTACTTCCTTATGAGGGATTGCCTATTGTTCCATCTATGGATGATTTGAAGGGTTGGTTGGCTCCAATGATTTTTGACACCATCCTGAGGTGGATTGGGGTAGGAGCCCCAATTGAGAAGAGGGACATGAACATCGCCTCCAGGTTCTGGTTTGGCTTTATCAGCAACTCACACGTAAGGCTCTAGTTTCACCTACTAGTTTCCATTAAGCTCTAGCTTGGTCTTACTATTTTTCCGGGTTGTTACAGCCAACATTAGGCACCGACCCAAAGTATTTTATACAAGAAAGGTCCACCACCATTAGGTCTACCGATTCAAGCTACATTAAGGATAGCTTATTAAATTTCCAAGAAGGGTGCCATCAACATTGGGTCTACCGATACAAGGTTCATCATTTCACACATGAAAGGGCTACCAACACTAGGTTTACCGATTCAAGGTTTATCATGACATTTGTTTCTAGACTCATTACGAAGGGCTACCAATACTAGGTCTACCGGTTGAAGACATAGCCTAGAATACTTCATCATTCATTTATGAAAGGAATGTCATTGGCCTATCGATTCATATTCATAAATTCAAGACACATTCATAAGTCATTTATGAAAGGAAGGTCATAAGCCTATCGATTCATATTCATCAAGTCAAGATACATTCATTATACAAGAAGAGGATGCTTAAACCTACCAATTCAAGACATGATATTACATTCAAGGTCACATTCATTAATACAAGTAATGGATGCCTTTACCCTACCAATTCAAGAACCATCAATCCAAATACTTTCATTTATACAAGAATGGGATACATACGCCTACCAATTCAAAATATAGCTTCACATAATAGAAACCCTTCACATTCTATCATCAACATTCATAAGTGTCAAATTGAGAAATAGCCTTTCAATAATAACACAATTTCATTCAAGACATGATCATATTACCTTCATTAGATTCAGATTCATATACAAGACATCATGATAATACTCAATTTCTCATACTATGCCCTTCAAGGCCATGAATCTCAAATCACCAACACACCAACATTTCACTATAACTAAGGAATGGATAATGATACAATTAAACATACCAATGCAATTTAGGCATACTCCATTCATAAGCTTTCATAATCAACAAACACACTTCATAAAGGCACAATTTAGGATTTGAGAGAATTCATGGGTTCATAGAATATTTTCATCATAAATCATCAATTAAACACTAATACAATCATAAATTGTCATTAATTACCATTTGAAAGAGTTTGAAGAAGGAACTCATGAGTTAGAGTAAAAACCCTAGGTTTTGAGAAACTTGAAACCTTTGAAAACCAACTTTGAATGGACTCTAGGGGTGAAAGCTACCCTAGATGAAGGATCACAATACCTTACTTGTGATTCTCTATGAAATTTGAAGAAGAAACGCCTTGAATCCACAACCCTAGATCCCACTTCTTCTTCTTCTTCTTATTTGGGAACTTCTAGAGAGAGAATTTTTTAAAGGAGGAACTGTTTGATTTGATTTGGGGAAATAAGGAGTAAATGACTTGTTTTAAGACTTAAAACTATATATACTACTGATATAAAACAATTTAAAACAACCCCACTTAATAAATAATTAAAACGAAATTACTCAAAAGCCCTTAACTAAGGCAGCCCCGTCAGGGACCACGCCCATCAAAATGGGTCGTGAGGGGAACAATGGCTCATGGTGGTGCCCGTGGTCCCTTTGATAGTGTGCCTCTCTACCTTGACAAGCCCTCCAGGGCCTAAGGGAAGACCACGAGACTTTCCATAATCCGTGGTCAAGACCACAAGTCATGGTGATGGTCGTGGTCATAGAGGCAGTAGCTTGGCCAACTTGCCTTGCCTCCCCTTGAGCCCAAGTGATCTTCACGACCACTTGTACGAATCATGTAGGGCGCTACATGGTGTTTCCCGTGGTCTTGGGGAAGTAGCCTCCTCAACTTTGCACAACTCCCACCAAGCTATGGCAACCCCACGAGCCTTCCCATGGCCCGTGGTCATGACCACGATCCGTGAAGTGGCTCGTGAAGGGAAGCCTTGGCTTGGCACCTCACAAGGGTATACTGCCATACCAACCACGAGTGGCACCACAACTCATGTAGGCCACCACGGGTCGTAAAGACCCTCGTGGTCATGGTAGTCAGTGGCTAAGCCTAGCTTTTAGGCAGCCTTGGCCCCTTACCACGGCCTTCACCCAAAACCCTTAGCCCTCACCCTTAACTCTTGACGTTAACCTCATATTTAGGCTCTAGTTTAACCTATCATTTTCCGACTCGTTACAAGATTGATAGCCATAAGTTGGCCTTGGATGCCATGATTGTGAGAGTGGTGAAGTGTGAGAAGGGCCAGAGAGCCACTGATGAGGTGATGGCCTTAAAGGCCGACATTACTGAGCTGGGGAAGGATGTGGACCATCTGAAGTCCATAGATTTTACGTCATTATTTGGGACAGTAGACATCCATTTGGCTCGAGCATTAAGGTTCCAGCTTATTCTAATCTGCCTCCGGCTACCACCATAGATGAGGTTAGAGCTGATGATGCTTATGCATAGTCTAAGGCTAAGACTAATGAGGAGCAACTTGGTGTTCGTGAGTAGGTTGTTTATGTGGACTTGGTTGACTTGGAGGGTGCCATGTATGAGACAGCTAGACAGGCCTCTCTGAGAGATATTTCGATGGTGAGCTCCAATGTAGCTAAGGATGATGTGATACCGGGCACTGATGCCCTGACTGAGAGTGTCTTAATAGCTAAGAAATCAGGCACTGATACCTTGATAGATGGAGTGACTGAGAAGCAGACTCCACCCTAGGCCTAGCCTGGTAGGATGATTAATTTTACCTCCCTCTCTGTTGTGTTTTATTGATTGTTGGTTTTTTTTTTGCATTTGAGGACAATTGCATTTTTTTGTTGTTGGGGTAAGGTATTTCCATACCTATCTCCTTTGGGTGGTTTTGAGAATATTTTGTTTTTGTGATGTGAATATTGGAGCTCATTGGTTTTCATATATATCTTGGTCGTTGAATTGTGTTGTGGCCCATTGTTTTGATAGAAAATGATTTTGAACCAAATTTTAAAATTTTTCCACCTCTTGTGTTTGTGATTGTGGTTGTTCTTGTGCAAGTTTGAGTGTTGATTGCGGTCAATAACAATGACTTGGTGGTCTTAATTTAATGAAATGAATATATAGCTATGATGAGGCAAACTAAGTTACATAGACAATATGTGAAATTTTATCATCTCGTTGTGACTAGCCAGTTGTCGAATAAGTCTCTTGTGATGAACATTGCACGCTAGCTAGAAAGTGTGGAGTCTTGTTTGATATTGGTACCAATGCCTTTTGTGGTGAGGTTCTCTTGAACATTGGGCTTAATGACACCTAGAATTTGCCCCGTTGGTCCTATTGATTGAGTGAAGTGAGCAATTGAAATGATCTTAGGAATTTTTTTTGAAGAGTGAGCCAATTTGACAATAAACCTCTTTGTTGCGAACCTTGTGATATGTGTGAACCTTGGTTGCCACCTTTTGTTCCTATCATTTTCTTGGAAGAAACTTGAACAACTTTGACCTCTTCATTCCATCACCCATAACCTTCATGAAGTATTGGTATGTTTGAATAACCAACTTAGGCCGTTGGGGGTTTGTTGAAAAAGAAGGAAAGTCAAGAAGTGTAAAGATTCCCCCTTTGATGGATTGGTTTGAAAAAGATGGAACCCTTCCATGTAAAAAAAAAAAAAAGAAGAAAGAAAAGAAAAAGTTTGAAAAAGAGCAAAAATTATGAAATAAAGTGTGTCAAAATAGTGAAAAATGGGGTATCCGATGATTCATGTTTAGTTGAATAATGGGATGGATTACGAACATGTTTGAATGTGAAAGAGAAGGAGAAAAAGTGAGTTTCAAGACATACTTCATGAAAGTAGAAGCCACTAAGCCTAAATGACCATACATTTACACTCAGCCTCGTTACAAGCCTTAAAAAGGCCTGTGTGATCTTTAGTGAGCTGAAACGAATGTTGATTGGAAAATAAGGGCAAGCCAATAGATGGAGTCATGCATGTGCTCCTCTTTTTGAGTGTGAGAGTTGTATGTGATTCTGGGACTTTAAATTATTGAAGAATTTTTTTTGAATGTGGAATCATCTTTGTTGTGTGGGCATTTGAGTACCTTTGTTGAGCTTGAATTTGCAGTTGTAGCAAGTATTGTGAACTTGAGTACACTTGATAATAGTGAGTAATAATTTGAATCTTTGAGTGCACAATTGAGCATTATATGTGTAGTTTGAACCTTTTATGTGCATTCATGTTGAGTCTTGAGTAGCACTGTTTGTAGACATCCTTGTTGAACCGATTGATCTTGACTTTTACGTAAGGACAAGCAAAAGTTTAAGTTGGGGGTGTTGATGAGTCCGAGATTTGGACTCATTTAAGGCTTTGTTTGATATTTTTAGTGTCCTCAAAAGCCTAATTTATGCTATAAACAGATGTCAAAGCATTGATTTTTAGGTATGTAAGATAAAGAGAAAGGCAAGGACACTATCAGGCAAAAGGAGCAAAACAAGCTGAAGAAGTGATGAAAAGTGATTCTGGTGATCGCCAAGACCACTCGGCTAACCGCCGAGTGGCTATTTAGCTCACCTAAAGTTCGAGCGTGCTAGGCCTTGGGTGAAAAACCAAGTTGGTAACAGAAATGGACATTCGGCGAATCGATCGCTGATCCACTCCATGATGGTAACCTTGATCGCCTAAAGTCACACAACTCTGCGGACAACTGACCAATGCAAACCGGCGATGGATTGGAGCAAACTGAGGATCGCCAACTTGTTCGGCGAAGCCTGACTTATCTCGCCCAATGGCTCTTCAAGCCAAAAATTGGGCAACTATAAATTGAAATTTGAACAGAAGATTTATTATCATGCTATCATTCAGTAGAGTTTTCTCTTAGTTTTTAATTTCCATTGTAGACTTTGAACCTTTTGAGGCTCAAACTTGAAGGGGATTTCTGAATTTCTTCATTATGGACCATTGCAAAGACTTGGAACCTTTACCCAGATCATGGCTAATGTATTTGGTAATCGTTTCTCTATTTTTATGATGTGTAGCTAAAACCTTAATTATTGGGGTGTGATCATATGATTATGGGCTAAATTAGCTTATGGGTATTGATTATTATTGATTTAAATGCTTAATAGAAGTGGTTTTAATTAATAGTTGTGTTTTAAACAAAGAATTGTAGTTGCAAATGCAATTCGAACTTAGAACTCTAGGCTTGCTTGAAAAGTGGATTTTAGAATCAAAGCTTTCAATTGATGATTGTAATTATTGGGTTGATATGGGTTTAGTACGAAAGAGTAAATCCTAACCTCAATTCCACCTATCTATCTCAATAGAGTAGAGGAATTAAGGTATGGGCTGTTATTATTTTGTAAGCTTGTTGATGTTCGAAAGAAATCACTTGAATCGTGATAGTTGTTCGAGAGAAAACTTTGTCACTTATAGTATAGCCTACCCACTGATATTTAGCTATTTATTAGTACTTTCAATTACCCATATAGTAAAATTTGCCTATAATCGATCACATCCCGAGAATACCTTTTTAAATTGTTATTTCTTTCGTGTTTGATTGTGTTGTAGCAGATAATTTCAAATCAAAACCCCCTATCTGACATACATTGTAACCCCATTAGATTTGTTTGTATGTTATCGATAATTTCTATTCCTATAACTGATTAGACCACATTTATAAATCATAGTTGAATTTGAACATGTACCGATCCCTGTGGGTTCGACCCCAACCTTTGGTTGGGTTTTATCCTAGTTAACTATCATTTAGACCTAGAATAGGATGAGGTGTACTTGAGACATTAATCAGCGATAACCCGACCTAAGGTCGATCTTAGAGTAATAACTTGCTCCTTGAAGTTGTTCTAAAGGATCATGTCACGCCCCGAGAGAACCCCCTAGACGTGACCGGCGTACTTGACCCCGAAGGGGTCTCATACAAGCCTCTTAGCATTCATAACATTCAATACATAGAAATAGTGCGGAATTTTAAACTTATTTAAATCCAAAAAATCCAAAACACTTATTAAAATCTTTTGAAAGACAGTGGAAGTCTAAGTCTTACATGGCCATCTAAACAATGACATGAAAACTAAAGTAGGACCACGACCCTTTACAATCGAAAAGACTAAAATTGTCTATTACCTGAAAATAAAAGCAACTTCTAAACACTTGTCCTCGATCTATGAGAACATACCACTTGATCTGGGAAGAATAGCAATCCAAGCACATCAATCTAGATAGAAGCAATCATTTACCGGAACCTACGCTTGTAGTAAAAACATGAAGAAGAATGGGTTAGAACAATTAAGTACTAAGTATGATGACCATACAAAATCATGCTTTAAACGGAAATTTTTCTTTGGAAGTCATGCATATGCCAATTCTTGAGAAAACTTTTATGAACATAAGTGAGAGAGGCATAAGATACAACCATATCAACATACAAGTCATTTCATCACATTAAGCCTTCAACTTAAGTAACCCCAATGTCATACTTTGTGCAATGTATGAATAGCCTCTCATACCACTATCCACACTAAAGTACCACATTAAGAATACCAAAAGTGAACCTACATTCATCCTTTCACATTATTCATACATAAGAGATATAAACATTTCATAAGACATGACAAGGAAGTAACTCATAATACAATCCGAGTATAGCATGATTTGTTACAATTAAGCATATAAGAGTCAACATTTTCATTAACTTCATTTAGAGGACTTTCATTCATTTGTCATTAAGACTTAGAGAACTCACTATAGCCCTCTTGAAGCCTACTCGTGCCATGTATGGATAGCATCCCATACTACCACCCATTCTTCATAGAACTTCTCAAGAAACTATAATGCACATCTCACATGATGGGAATAGGCATTTAACTGACATAGACCATGAGAGCTAAGTTATGGAATCCGGTGTCATATGATCCCACACCGAAGAAAGGTGTTCTACTTGCCTAAGGTAGAACGAGGTAATATCTTAGCTTTGGTAAGAATACCACTGGCTAATATATATCCTATGTGGGCACATAATTATGGGATAGGAAGATGTTCATTGGAACCCTAGCCTAACATTGGGAGAGTTTCCATCTTACCATATCCACTCGGTGCTTAGCCTCCATTCCCATAGTGTAGTTCATTCACATTAACATCATTGTACTTGAGAGGGCTACCAACACTAGGTCTACCGACCCCAAAGTACATTACACAAGTAAGGGCCACCATCACTAGGTCTACCGATTCAAGGTACATTAAGGGTAGCTCATTGACTTACCAAGAAGGGTGCCACCATCATTGGTCTACCGATACAAGGGTTATCTTCTCACACATGAAAGGGCTACCTTCATTTGGGTCTACCTATTCAAGGTTTATCATTCATTCATTTACAGAAGGGTTCCGCTAGCCTACCGATCCTAAAACACAACATTAGAATAGGTCAAAGAATCATCAAGCAAGGGTTACCAACCTTAGGCTTACCGATTCAAGTTCATTAAGTCAAGACACATTCATTAGTTGCTTACGAAAGGAATGCCATAGACCTATCGATTCATAATCATCGTGTCAATACACATTCATCATACAGAGAGGGTGCCTAAGCCTACAAATTCAAGATACTTCATTCATGATCATATTCGTCAGTATAAGAAAAGGATACCTTAAGCCTACCAATTCAACATATACAATACATAGGAGAAAACCTTTCACATTCCATCATTCATGAGTGTCAATTGAGAATTTACTATTAACAATAAAACAATTACATTCTATACATGATTATCATTTTATCATTAAAATCATATGCATATCCTTCACATCATAATCATATATAGTGAA
The DNA here is from genome assembly GCA_029582685.1 of Solanum piurae. NCBI lineage: Eukaryota > Viridiplantae > Streptophyta > Magnoliopsida > Solanales > Solanaceae > Solanum > Solanum piurae. Next base: position 6,110 of record JAJOOO010007080.1, on the reverse strand, counting down.
TAAAAACCTCCACCTTTCAAGTGGATCAACATCTCTAGCACATTTCAACCTCAACATATAATTAGGTCAAATCTTGCCTTCAAGGCCATGAATCTCAAATCATCAACACACCAACAAATTACCATGATTAAGGCATAGATAATGATACAATTCAATAACCCAAAGCAATTTAGACAAACTCCCTTCATAAGCTTTCATAATCATCAAACCCAGTTCATAAGGCAAAATTTAGGAATTCAGAGAAATCATGGGTTCATAGAGTATTTTCATCATAAATCATCAATTATACACCAATACAATCATAATATGACATTAGTAACCATTTGAAATCATTTCAAGAAAGAACCCATGAGTTTAGGTAAAACCTTACCTTTTTCATGAACTTGAAAACTTTGAAAACTTCTTTGAAATTGACTCTAGGGGTGAAAGACACCCCTAGATGAAGGACGTCATACCTTGCTTAAGATTCCCCAAGAAATTTGAGGAAGAACCACGTTGAAATCACCAACTGTAGGTTCAATGGCTCCCTTCTTCTTCCTTGAGTTTAGAGAGAGAAATACTTGAGAGTAGATGGGTCTTCTTTTAATTCTATTTGGAGTGACTTAATTGAAAGGATTTAAGTCGAAAAAGGTCTTATAGTTGCTAGGAAAGGAATAGAATAATGTGGAGTCAACTTAGGAAAAGAACAAAGGACCCACAAAGTCTTAACTTAAAAATCCACACATTGCCCGACTTACCTCACCCTTTTGCCCCTCTTGGATCGCCAAGGGCACTAGGTGACTCGCCAAGGGCACTAGGCGACTCGCAAAGGGCACTAGGCGACTCGCAAAGGGCACTAGGTGACTCGCCAAGGGCACTAGGCGACTCACCAAGGGCACTAGGCGACTCTCCAAGGGCACTAGGCGACTCGCCAAGGGCACTAGGCGACTCGCCAAGTGCACCCTTGGTTCGCCCAATTTTCCAGTGAGCTCCCGAATTGGGCAGTCCACTAGGCGATCAAGAGGGGTCAATGGGCGACACGCCAAACTGGTTAGCGAGCTTGGACTTAGCTCGGCCTTTGGTCCAGACCCTAGGCCAATGGGACATCCCACTAGGCGATCACAAGTGCCCAAGGGCGACTCGCCCAACCCTTTGGGCGATCAAGTACTCCCATCGCCAAACATCCCCTCAAAGCACAAGGTTTCTTTCACTCAATCTTGCTAGCATAGGTCTTTACTTGCACCGTATACTTCTTCCTTTGTTAATTAAGTTCTAAAACAGCCTAGACATCAACTTATGGTCAACTAACTCACACAATGAGGCCCTAGTTCAACCTATCTGTTTTTTAGCGTTACATTATCCCGCACTTAGGAACATTGGTCCTCGAATGACACTTTAAACACATTAAGGGAAAACGACTCAATACTAGCAGCCCATCAATCATGACACATCAATATAATGCATACTCATAGGAGGAAACATCAACTCCACATCAATAAATTCAATGCAATACAAGAAAGTAGGAACTACTTCTACCAACTCACTATGCACCAAAACAACAACATTTCTCATTTCATTAGAGGAACTTCCTTCTCCAACTCATATCATGCTCATCATAACATCATTAGGCACATTATACAATTTCTTCACAAAAGAACATTTAGGCATGTTCAAAATTTATCTTCATCAAGCATTAGGCAACTCATACTAGATGCATATCAACATGAGGAACACATAATTCATAAAACTCTTTTTCTCATTTAAACATAAAATCATCAAGAAAATGCATAACAAAAGGAGACCATGGAAACACATATTCACACATGACTCCAAAACAAGAAACAAGCTACTAGGAATTCTTGGTCTCAAGCTTGAATAAGAATAGAAGGAAAGAGATAAGGATATCAAACCATCCATAACCTACTACTCCACATACTATCCCCTACTTAGGAGAAAACTAAACTAAGGCAATCATATACAAAACAACATAAGAACCTCTTCACAACAAAAAGGAACTATAACTTACCGGTACCTTCATCTGGATTATCTCTTTTGCCCTCATTGGCTTGAACTGCATAGAAATGGTTCTTGTTTGGAGAATTAGGATCCTGGGCAACATAAGAATCTTTTTTTGCCTCCCTTCCTCTAGCCGTATGAGTAGGAAAATTTCTCACTTGGTGATCATGCTTTCCACAACCATAGCACCCACTAGTACCGGTTAGGCACTTCCCATGATGCCTCTTTCCAGAATTGGTACAAAGAGGTTTAGAAAATGAAGGTCCACCACTTTTATCCTCATTATCCTTAGGAGAACTAGAATAATATTGGTTAGGAGATCTGTTCTTGAACCTAGGTTGACGTTGCTCATCGGACCTACCCCTCTTCAACTCTCTACTCTTCCTCTTAAGTTTGGATGCCTCAATAGATTGAGCATAAACCATGAGCTTAGAAATGTTCATATCATCATGGAGCATCACCATATGTAACTCTTCCTCAACTAGGTCAGAAACTCCCGTAACAAAACCACTCATCTAATCCCTAGGGTTTGACACAAAAAATGGGGCATACTTAGACAATTGGGTAAATCTCAAGGAGTACTCTTGCACATTCATGTTACCTTGCCTAAGATTGATAAACTCCTCCATCTTAAACTCTCTTTTCTAATGGGGAAAAAAACTACCAAGGAATGCTTCCTTAAACAACTCCCATTCAATGGTACCCGCTCCAACTGGCCTATTGGCCTTCCATTGAGTGAACCAAATTTGGGCCACATCCTTCAAATAATACGCGGCAAGTTCCGCTTTCTCAATAGAAGTCACCCCTATAGCATTAACTACATTATACACCTCATCCAATAACTCTTGGGGATCCTCTCCCACCTTAGATCCAAAAAATACCAAAGGATTCATCCTCATAAAGTCTCTCAACCTAGAAGCCATAGTACTCACATTGGGGTTCACAATTGCCTCAATACCCCTAGTAGCTTGGGTTGTCATAGCTTGGGCTTGAGTAGAAACGGCTTGATCCATCATCAAAAGAGCCGACCTAACTTTCTCATTGGTCATAGCCGGGGGATCCACCGGAACGTGATTTCCTTGATTTCCTAGAGGAACTTGGTCTTTTTGAAGACCTTGGGGAGGAACTCCCTCATTCACAATCTCCTCTTCCATCCTTCTTGGGCTAGCCCTTTTATTCATATCATATAAACACAAGAGAAGGGTTAGAGAAAAGGACACTTATAGAGCTAAAATCTAAGGCACGACTTCAAGAATATGAAATAAATGTAACTTTCTAACGTCCTATAACCTCTTGTTCATAAATGTCTCGTGACTCACACCGATGAACATGACTCTACTAGACGTGGCTTGTGAGACATCAATCCTAAAAACCATTTCCAAAATATTATGCTCTGATACCAAGTTTCTCACACTCTGAGAGCACCCCCTAGGCTTGACCGGCGTACTTGACCCCGAAGGGGTCTCATACAAGCCTCTTAGCATTCATAACATTCACTACATAGAAATAGTGCAGAATTTAAAAACTTATTTAAATCCAAACAATCCAAAATACTCATTAAAATCTTTTAGAAGATACAGTGAAAGTCTAAGTCTCACATGGCCATCTAAACAATTACATGAAAACCAAAGTAGGGTCACGGCCCTTACAATCGAAAAGACTAAAATTGTCTATAACGTGAAATAAAAGCAACTTCTATACACTTGTCCTCGATCTATGAGGACATACCACTTAATCTTGGAAGAATAGCAATCCAAGCACTTCCATCTAGAAAGATGGAATCACTTGCCGGAACCTACACTTATAGTTAAAACATGAAGAAGAATGGGTTAGAACAATTAAGTACTAAGTATGATGACCATGCAAAAATCATGCTTTAAAAGGACATTTTTCTTTGGAAGTCATGCATATGCCAATTCTTGAGAAAACCTTTATAAACATAAGTGAAAGAGGCATAAGATACAACCACATCAACATACAAGTCATTTCCTCTCATTAAGCCTTCACCTTAAGTAACCCCAATGCCATACTTTGTGCAATGTATGATTAGCGTCACATACCACTATCCACACTAAAGTACCACATTAAGAATACCAAAAGTGAACCTACATTCATCCTTTCGCATTATTCATACATAAGGGATATAAACATTTCATAAGATATGACAAGGAAGTAACTCATAATACAATCCAAGTATAGCATGCTTTGTTACAATTAAGTGTATAAGAGTCAACATTTTCATTCGCTTCATTTAGAGGACTTTCATTCATTAGTCATTAAGACTTAGAGAACTCACTATAGCCGTCTTGAAGCCTACTCGTGCCATATATGGATAGAATCCCATACTACTACCCACACTTCATAGAACTTCTAAGGAAACTATAATGCACATCTCACATGATGGGAATAGGCATTTAACCGACATAGACCATGAGAGCTAAGTCATAGAATCCGGTGTCATATGACCCCACACCGAAGAAAGGTGTTCTACTTCACTAAGGTAGAACTAGGGGATATCTTAGCTTTGATAAGAATACTATTGGAAAATATATGTCATATGTGGGCATACAATTATGGGATAGGAAGATGTTCATTGGAACCCTAGCTTAACATTGTGAGAGTTTCGATCTTACCACATCCACTCGGTGCTTAACCTCCATTCATATAGTGTAGTTCATTCACATTAACATCATTGTACTTGAGAGGGCTACCAACATGTCACGACCCGAAAGAACACCCTAGTCATAACACGGCGTACTTGACCCCGAAGGGGTCTCATACAAGCCCTTAGCATTATCATACCATAAGATCATAGAAAAGTAGGGAGAATTTAAACTTTCTTTAAAGCATAATATCAAAAACATTTCATAAAAGTGGCAGTATTTATAACACCTTTGTCTCAAACCATCTATGAATAACATTAATAAAAGTCTTGGGACGCAGCCCACAAAAAGTCTAAAACATAAGAAAAGACATAAATGAAACTTAAGGGGTTTGTCCTCGAAGATATGAGGACTCACCAATCTTCAATCTTCTTGCACTAAGGAACCTATCCTCCAAGCAACTCAATCTCGAAACACCCTACATTTGGTTAGAATATAGGCAATATGCGTTAGTACAAAATGTACCAGGTATGGAAGCTAACATACCAACATAAAACATCTCAAAGGGGTTAGTCAACATAAGACATAATCATAAAAGACAATAACATAATCATAACATAAACTCCAACATAGGCATCATATCATACCAATTCAACATAATACGTACATAACTTCATACTTCAACCCTTAGTCTTTCATATTCAAGTGAACTACTTCACAAGCCACCCCCAAGCATACTTGTGCAAGGCCAAGATAGCATTCCATAATACTATCAAAGCAAAATACCTTCTCTTTGGTCATTCGTGGTAATAGTCCACCTTCATAGTTAAGACCTAGGTTTTCATGACATAAGAGCACTAAACCCCTAAGTAAGCTCAAGGCACACTTGAGCAATGTATGTGGGGCATACCATAATACCACACACACTAAGCATATCTTGAAGCCACCCTATTCATATTTACCATTTCTAAGTGTCACTATAGACCTACTTCATTTTGGCGAGGAACTTATCAACTTAAGTCAATCATAGCATGGAAGGCAACTATAGCAACAATCCAAGCTAGGCATACATCACATAAGATGACACTTCATAAGTAGCTTCAAGTCATACTTGTGTCATGTATGAATGGCATCCCATACTACCACTCACACTAAGTACTCCTTAGGCTAGCTTACTCAATGCTAACTATTTATCATTCAAGACTATCAAAGTATAGCATACTATCATGCTAGATCTAACCACCATGGAAAACATCCTATCATACAATCCAAGCTATCAAAGGAAGGATACAAGTATACCAACCTAGACACCATGCAACCATTCAATAAGATGCAAGATATCCTTAGGGGAGTGTGAATCCACAACCCTACACTATCCTTAGGAGAGTATGATGTCTCAATCCTAAACTACTGTGAAATGGTCTTGGCCTAACCAAGTCAAGCTACCATGAAATGCATTCTAACAATGATAGTTCAAGCTACCCATAGGAGAGTATAGATCCTAAACCCTAG